>OY970823.1:88120618-88368118 GCA_963853835.1 Calendula officinalis
CTTACTCAAGAAAATAGAGGAAGAATCAGAGTGTGTTAGCTCACATGGTATTATCTTGTACAGCACCATTATAGACACCCTTTGCAAAAACGGGAACGTTAATCACGCTTTACACCTTTTCTCAGAAATGATTAAAAAAGGCGTTACTCCAAACATTGTAACTTACATATGCATAATGCAGGGATTATGTAGGTCTGCATTACGTGAAGAAGCCCAAAGATTGTTGGATGAAATGTTATCTCGAAAAATTTCACTAGATTTACAGACAGTTAACGTGTTAATAAATGCAATGTGTAAACAAGGTTGGGTAACCGAATCACATAAATTTCTTGAAATTATGATCAAAAGAGGGATAATACCAAACACCACTACTTACAACACATTGATAAATGGATATTGTTTGATTCACAAAGTAGATGATGCTAAACACTTATTTAACATCATGATTAGAGAAAATTGTGCGTGTGATGTCATTAGCTATAATGTTTTGATTAACGGTTACTGCAAGAATAATGAGATAGACAAAGCATTGGGATTATTAAATGAAATGTCTATACAAAAAATCGACCCTAATATTGTTACTTATACTACTATAATCAAGGGTTTATGTCTTGTAGATAAACTTGATCATGCACTTGTGATTTTTCATAAAATGCAGGATTTCGGTCATGTTGCTAATGTTGTTACATGTAGTACTTTGATCGATACATTATGTAAGCATGGAAGAGTTAATGAAGGTTTATATTTGTTTAAAATAATGGAAAATGCAGGGGTGGGGCCCGATGTTTATATATTTACTAGCATTATTGATGGATTATGCAAAATTGGGGAAGTTGATGCTGCAAATGATTATTTTGTGAAACTTAGGTTAAGAGGTTTGCAACCGAATGTATGTACTTATACTGCAATGATAGGTGGTTTTTGTAGGAACAAGAAGTTAAAGGAAGCAAAAGATTTGTTTTTGAAAATGCGGGAAAGTAACTGTAAACCGAATGTTCATACGTATACGGTTATGATTAACGGTTATTGTAGAAACAGGAATTTGAATGAAGCGAATGAGTTGCTATTGGAAATGCAGGAAATCGGATGTTTACCGGATAGTTGTACTTATAATACTATAATTCAGGGATTTCTTGTAAATAATGAGATATTAAAGGCGATTTATTATCTTGAAAAATTGTGGAATAATGGATTCTTTGCAGATTCATATACAGAAGCTTTGTTGCTTAGATTTCAATCTTGTGGACAATTACGGAATTTATCTAAGGAAAAGGTTGACTTTTTTCTTCAAGATCGGTACAGTGGCATTGAACCCTAATCACATTTTCAAGAAGGGTATATAAGGAATTGTGCATGACTCAGAGAATCAGGTATGATGGTTGTATGAAATTCATACTTTTTGCGCATGTTTTGTTGGTACAATTCAGTGGCAATTCGACCCGGAATGGGTTGTATCGGGTAATGTAACGGGTCATATCAAAAGAGTTAACTAAACATATGGGTCAAAAGTCATCCCTTAAAGACAAAAATATTCATAAGTATTATTTTGTTCATTTGTTTACATATAATATGTTTTTTGTTTTGATTAATCTCATAGCAGTGCTAGGCCAGACCTCATTCCCACACCATGTGGTATCAAATATAAAACATTAACCCTGATGGAACACCAATATTTTTAAAGTGGCAATACAATCTTAAAGAATATTTTTCTTTCAAATCCAACCACATGAAACATAATATATAACATAATTCAACACATCTAATATGTACTCCCTCCGTCCCTAAAAAAGTTCTCATTTCACCTTCAAGTTTTGTCCCTAAATAAAGTTCTCATTTCTCAAATTTAAGGGACCCACTTAATATAATAATATTATTACCAATACTTTCACCACTAACTATCTCTTAACACACTTTCTCTCTCCAATCAAACCTTATATTTTATTCAAAAGTAATACCAAATACCCCACCACAAACTATCTCCTAAAATGTTGTGCCCAACACAAATGGGAACTTTATATAGGGACGGAGGGAGTATTTGTTTGTTCAAAATACATATGGGATGACACACTTGATGTGTTTTGGGAAATCTTCAAACTTGTTTGCATACCACTTTCTGGTCTCGTAACTCCTTGCAATTAGGTAGACGGCGTCACCAAAAGTGCATGCAAACGCGAGCGGTGTCTGGCTAATAAAAGCTATTCCCACAAAGACGATGATTTCGAATAGATAATGCGGGCAAATAACTAGATCAAAGAGTCCTCCTTTAGGAATCTTGTACACTTTTTCATTGTTTTCTCTTAGTTTTGAGAGGAGATTGTGGTGATAAAAGTTGCCAAAGATCCCGACTATGAAAAGGATCAAACCCATGTATTTTAGATCCATGGATGGCTCGGGGAGGCCTAGGGTTAGATAATGTATACCGATCAAGCCTGCAGCCGCAGAGAAATAGAACATTGTGATGATAATGGTGGAACCTAGAATTGTGTCACCGCTATACTTGTGAACAAATACAACCTGCGTAGGTTAACAAATTTACCCAAATCAAATTTAGTTTATAACACTACAGCTATACCTCATATATGACTAATATTATACCCGACACTCACTTTTCATAACAACCAAAATCATATCACTTTTGATACCAAACAAGTTTAAGATACACTACATTCATACGCAAATTGTTGATTTTTTTCGAAATGTTTAAAAAACCCAACTTGAAAACGAGAATGTAGCTGGTTGGATTGAGCATGTCAGATCGCCGGATATCTCGGTCGGATCTGGCTAATTGAACATAAAAAGCGGGTCGAACCAGCCAATTGAACAACAAAAAAACGATTTTTCTATAAAAATTAGATAAATGTATGAATGTTTTATCTAGTTGAAAACGATAAACTTGTTTTTCAACTAATTAGGTTTTGTAACTCAAAATCCATATAAACTTTGTTGTAATATAGGTTTTTTAGCTCAAAATAAATAAACTTAGTGGGAAAATAGAGTTTGGAAGTTTTTTGATTTTTTATACAGTAGTATTTATTTTGTATTTTTCTATTTTTTAGAATTTAAATACTTATTACTATATATCATAAATACTCAATACTGTGTTATCTAGTTTGACCAGTTGGCTAATTCGACCATCTGTCTAATCTTTTTTTTTTTGAACGGCGACCATCTGGCTAATCTGATACCATTGATTCAATCGTATTTTTTGATATTTGGCGGTTCAACCTAGAAAAAGAAATTTGCTTTCATTTAAAAAATGAGTAAATGACAACATCCCCATCTATATTATTAAATAATTAGCGAAAGCTTGTCATGTTTTACAAGATATCTGATCTGATCTGATATCGTATCATATTAATTTAAGAGTAAAATAATCAATAAAAATCTAAAACAGTAAAACGAAATCAAACAATAAAGTAAAATAATTACCTCCAAATCTCTCTTGAAGAAATGAAAGGTGACAGCAAATTTAAGCAAAAAGAATCTGAGCCCGCCGCCGGGAAAAACAAAGAACGAAACAGCTCCGGCGAGAAACGCCGGCGTGTAGAATATCAACATACCTGTTCTACTTGAGATCTTAATACCTGAAGCTTTTTTGGCAGAATTAGAGTTTGCAAATTTAGAATATTGGAGATGATTCCCGAATATTTCTGCAAAACCTAAATAAAGCGTGGAGATCAACGTCACCACTGTTGTTGCTGTTACCCAAATCGATGGTTCATCGAACATGAATTTTTCTAAAATCGGTATCTTCATTTTAAGTATTTTGGTTATTCTTGTGCAAATGGGTTGAGTTTGTAGTTTATACAACTAATTAACGTGGCATGTGTATATATATTGTTCGGTGGTCAAAAGTCAAAAGCAAAATTTGTTTCGTCAGCTGTTTAGAAGAGGAGATAATTGGCGATATGGGTTGGGTCGGTGGAGGTGGCCAAAATCTTATTCTCTATGTCAAACAATTAAATGTTTCTAAATTTTGCTTATAAAAAAAAGTTTTTGTTAGGAATATTTCTATAATATTCATTAAAGATTTGATGTGTCAAAACTTATAAAGTACAAGGACCTAAATTGAAGACATGGAAGTCAATATTTGAATAAAGATTTAGGAGATAATTATAAATGTAAAAGATATAGTATATCTTTATTAGCTTAAAAGATTTAGTATAATCTTTTCCTTGTAAATCTCTAGGTTTTCTAGTATATAAAGAACCCTAGAGGTATAGAATTAGTCGTTCTTGAAACCCACGTTTTATCAAAAACGTGTATGTGTGTGTTCTTTAAGCCTCAAGGTCATATTATGATCCTGTTACAAGTTTAAAACCGTTCTACATATTTTATGTAGAATTGGGGCTTTTAGTAATCATTGTATAAATTGATGATGATGATGAAAACCTTGTTTAGCAATACAAATCTGTTTATTTAATTCCGCAAATTTATGATTTGTATATGCTTATTCCAAGATTATGAACTAACTATTCAGGAGCCTAAAGATCGATTATTTAGAGTTGTTCTAAACTCGTCAGTTTTCATAATCTGTCATTAAGAGAGGATAATGACTCTTATAACCCCCGAGTTAATTACATATAATTAAATATGGAAGTTAATGAGCTTAATATGGATTATTGGTTAATATGTAATTAATTAATATTTTATAAAAGGCATTATTAACTCTTAATAACAGTTTTAAGGGCTGTCATAATTAAAACCCTATAAATAAATATGTCTAGCTAGTAGGTTTTATTTTGTGCAGTGTTGCAGTAAAATTTCATTTGATATTTAAAATATTGTTTATTAATATTTATATAATACTTAAAAATTATTTTATATTAAAAAAACAAAATATAAGTTTCAAGATATTTTCTTTCTAAAATATTTTCGATGATATAACTCTCAAATATATAGACTAATTTTATATATGATGTTATTTTATATTAAAAAATAAAATATAGTGTTCCAAGATATTTTCTAAGAGCAAAAAAATCTCTTAAGGCTATGGAGGTTCAACCGCGTTAATTATGGGCTACTCACAAAACAGGTGGTCGCTCTGGGATTAGTCAGAACATGCCTCAAATAACCAATACAAATAGCAATACAAATAGCACTATTCACCTAATCACCCATGCTGGTAAATGTATTATATAATTATTTATATTATATTATATGGCTTAATTTTATGGAAGATAATTGTCATAATAGCTAGCGTATATGTCCTGTAAGCATTTTATAGGTATGTTAATAAAACAAATGTAAAAAAAGATAACTTACTTCTCATTTTCCGTTTACAATATTAGGAGCGACATCTCATTTCTGAATTGAATATGAAAACATTTGAATATATCTTTAGATTCTTAATAACTTTAGCGATGAAAAAAATACATATTGTATTTTTATAAACCCTTTATGTCTTTTAATTAGGCTTAAATCATAATCATTATTGTGTAAGCATTAATTGTTGCTTAACCATAGTTACGTCTTCACCCCATATATCTATTTGAAACCATTGCTTTCATATCCTTTTTTTGAAGGTTTAAAAAGAAATTGAAGTCAAGAAACATACCATGTTTGGCTCCTTTCATTGCTTTTCTTTCTAACTAAAAATATCACCTAGAAGAAATGTTAACTTTAGAAGCTAACACAAAAAGAAATTAATTTATCTAGGTTTATTTACTATTAGTCACGATTTTTTGTTCAGTTGATTGAACACTACACAATAAGCTAGATAATCCACTCCAAAACATAATCCCAAAACACCCCATTAGATGTCTTCGATTTACACAATAGATAGTAGCTTAAATAACCAAATAAAAATAAATGTAAAACTACATTATTATTTTAGACATCATGTAAAATATTATTAAATTTTTGTTCAAAAAATATATGTACTTAAATGATTAGCTTGACATATAATAAGATTGATTTTTATTTTTATTTGTTACAAGATATAACGCAAATTTTCCTCTAATCGCATTTTAAAAAGAAATAATCACCACTTGTGTCTCATATATCAGTTAACTACGATACATTGCACAAAGTCTTGTATGAATTAATCAACATTGAAAATTGTTAACTTTATACAAGAAAACATTACAGAGACATCCCAATACTAATATATTACTTGTAACAAAATCACAAAAATACAACCATCTCTTAAATAAATATATTTTTTTTTTAAAAAGTTGGAAGTAAACACACATACATCTATACCTCTATACATCCCAGATCCAAAATCTTATGCATAATTTAAGGTACAATGATAAAAAATGGAAATGGGAAACATAACCTTAAAAAAACTTACATTTTAACAAAAATTTGCACATTCTACAAGATGATGACAATAATATTATGTTTCCGGTTGGTGGTAGCTTTCAATTTTGAATTTGTTACCAAAATGCCCTTTGCACACCCTTCAAAATGTTGCACCAATAAATTGATGCTTTCATCTAGTTGTAGATTCTAACTGGTTTCTCAAATGTGTGCCGGTTCTGCATAAACCAGTAGTTAGTTGCCAAGTGTTGTGTATATGATGTGTGTTCATTCAGATTACAAGTTATTAGTGCGTCAACATGAGAACAAAATTTTATATATTATTTTTGATAATAAATTAATAAGCTAGTTTATTGATTAAAAAGGTTTTATGCATAAATGTTTCTTTGATCTTAATGTTTGACACAACACAATCTATCATCATGATTCATATTTATGGTATTACAAGATTAATGATTTAGCTACCTGATTTGCAGCATATGAGCGTTTGGATGTAGTGTCAGAGTGCTCTAATCCCAAGTATTGTTCCCAAGCGCCATAAACATCTCTTCTCTGAAACCAAACACACCAACTATATTTAGTCCTAACGATTTACTATTTATATTTTTTTAACTATAGAACAAGATATTTAATGAATTTGGAAATAAACAATTTGATATTGTAAGAAAAGAAAAAAAATTCAAAAAGAAGCTTAAATAAGTTACATTGCATGTAAAAAAGAAATTAGCAAAAAACACTGCAGAGAGAGAGAGAGAGAGAGAGAGAGAGAGAACCTGAAAACGAGTGGAGACAACA
Source organism: Calendula officinalis (assembly GCA_963853835.1). Taxonomy (NCBI): domain Eukaryota; kingdom Viridiplantae; phylum Streptophyta; class Magnoliopsida; order Asterales; family Asteraceae; genus Calendula; species Calendula officinalis. Next base: position 88,127,678 of record OY970823.1, read on the forward strand.
TCAGAATCTTGAAGATAAGTAGGACGGCCCAAAGAGAGAAATGCAAACTTCCACTGATACATTTGAAAGTAGTTAGAAATCAAAATAAGAAAATAAAATTTAGTAAATGTAAATAATACCTTAGAAAACTCATCATCTGGAACCTGTAGTTTCTTCTGTATGCGTAATTTAACTTCACCTAATGTTTCACCCTCTCGAATCACCAGGAAAAATGGTTCCCCAAAGTTTTGGACTTGCTGTTACATATACAAAGTTATATGCATATATATATATAGTATTGAATTGAATTAAAAAAATAACACATACTGCTTGATTCTGAGATGTAAAATGGTAAACATGAATTAGACGATCCTGAGGACCTAGCTCTTTTTCCTCTTCTGGAATCTGTAAAAAAACATTTACTTATTTGTATGGGAAACGGGTTGCATTTCATTAGTAACAGGCCAAATATTAATAAATAAAAATGAAGTCAGTGCATTCAAATTCCATAAGTCAAATTGTAGTCATTTTAATACATTAACCAGTTACTAAAATTTCAAAAAATGTTGGTGGAGGGAAAAAAAGTTTAGAGCATACCTCCTCAGCACGTAGCGTCCAGTATTGATCGTTAATGTTCTCAATTTTTTCATTCAGAGGGAAAATCTGTGAGAATAAAATTTGTAAAAAGAATATGAATAAGGTTAAAATATTTATAAGTTAGGTAAATAAATTTGAAATACCTTGTAAATCTTGTGGTAAAAAACCTCAAGTAATCGAAGCTCTGCTTCTTTATGAGATAACTCAACCTGTTTCACCATACATTGACCAGTCAACTTACATATCCGACCCGCAGCAAAATTGATATGCTTACCTTAGTCTTAAGATCATTAATGACATCTCCCACAGTGCTCTGTTTTGGAAATCTAATGGTATGTATTACTACCTACAAATTATGAATAAAACAAAATTAATATAAAGTCAATCCTAAAACAAAACAAGTGAAGTCAGCACTCACTTCATCTTTTGTAGCATGATGAAAAGCAACTTTTAGGGTTTTCAGACCTTGCAGTTCAGGAAGAGGAATATCTAGTACTTCATAATACAAAATGTCCGAAGTCTGTTCACAACAAAATTATTATAACTATTAATGGCATTGACCATGCAAAAGTCAAAATTCAAAAATAACCTGATTGTAGTGGGCCAGCATGTCTGACAGGTGTTCTACTCCTCGGTATTTGATTGGTTGAGGTTTGGGTTGTTGAGAATAACAGTTGTGAGATGTAAGCCTCATTTTAGATGGATCATCTAAATTCAAATGCTTTGCAACTCTTTCAACAACATCATCATAATTGTTTAGTTTTGACCTAAAATTTAAAACAAAAATAAAAATATGCAAAGATTTTTAAGAAAATAGGGATTTTAGAAACTCACAGTTCCAATGAGAACTCATCCTCCTTGGGTTTCTCCAATGAACGAAAACGCACAACCTAAGTCATTTTATAATAAAATTTATAATGCAATTACACTATTAATACAAAATATTTAACTTCATTATACCTGGCGATTATGAACGTATTCCAAAAAAGATGGAACCTCAGGATATCGACATTTAACAGTTCCAGCTGGAAGAGGTTTTTGAAAGCAAATGATGTCCCCATCTTCAAGCTAGAAAAAAAAAGAATAATAAGATATATTAAAATAAATAAGTGTTGGTCAAATAAAGAAAATGGTATAATGATATGGAAACATACTTGACTAGCCCGAAATGTGAGCTTCTTATCAATGTGTTCACACATAACATTAGGTTCAAACTTAATTTCCTGGAGGGTAATTAAGGAAACAATTTATATGAATCATAGTATATATAGCATAACATAATAATAAAATAAATGCATATTAAAAGACTGACTGACCTCAAACAGTTGTATTTCTTCATCAGGTGCAAAGCCAGCTAGCTCGTTTAACTTTGTTAGAATTTCTGTTGGTTTTCCTGTACTCTTTACAAAAAGGCGTCCAACAAATCTGACATTTTAAAACAAAAAATAAAGATTTATTTAAACATGAAAATAAAATTATTATTTGTTAGTTAAGAATGGTTACTTAAGCTCCTCTTTTAAAGGGTCATAAAGCTTGAAAAAAAGTAGAATTTCCTCCTTAGTTTTTGCAGGTGGGGGGATTGGCTGGGAATCCTACATTTATAAGTGAAATTTATAAGAATATAATATACATGAATATTATTTAATTATTTATTAAAGAAATAATACCTGTCCAAGTTCTACCTCCAGATACAACTTAAGCTCAGCATTGTTGGCTTTATTTGATACCTCTCTCAAATGTCCAACCTAAAAACAAATTCAAAGATTTCTCATTTGCCTTCTGTTGACTTTGACTTTGACTTTGCGTACAAATAAAGAAGTACATACAGATTGAGCTTCTTCTAAAGGAGTCAATGGACGATTAGGGCGGTAAGTATGATTTTGGCGTTTTGCCCAAAGCCAGAAACGTTGATATTGTACTGGTATACCTAATTCTTTAGCTACTTCCTCCTGAAAAATAGAAAATGTTAATTTTATATTTATAAATATAATAATCTAGAAAAAGAAAGTGGGTCAATATTATAATACCTTAAAAAGGGAAAAAGAGGTTTGCTTTTGAATGCGGAAACTACCAACTTTATCATGATCCACTAAATCAAAAAATATATTTTTCCCTATTTGTTCATCAAGATTCTGATCACGAGCAACCTACTCACAATCACATACAGCTAGTTAATATAAAATTAAATATCACAAAAAGAGTTAAAATAAAGTCAATAACCTTTATAATAGTATACAAATGTGCCTCTGCTTTTTCCTTCCTTTTTTGCTCCTTTTCTTCTTGTTCTTTTTTTAATCTAACCTGTAAGGTGATTCAGGGATCTTAATATAGTTTGTTGTGGGTCAAAACGGGGCAGGCAGCAAACTCGTCAATTTTCTATATTATTTGGTATGTCAAATTTCAGAAAAATGTAATATAAGATCCCTATTTCGAGCATTTTGGATTTGGGTTACCTTCTCACAGAAATATGCCCTTTTTAATTAACAAGTAATGCGTTAATTATGATTAGAAAAAATGTATTATAACAAAACACTCTGGGAAATTTCAAATCGTTTGACAGATTAAACTTATTCCCCTATCAACTAAATTTGATGATAAAACACAACCCAAATGGGCCATCTCTAAGTACAAGACAAGAACAGATTGTATTAAGAAACAGAAAATCTTACTCTCAAGTGCTCTGCTACATCTTTCTCATCAACATTACAGATTATTTTCTCCTTATCACTTTCACGAATATACACAAGCATATATGCATTTGAATATTTTGTAAATTTAAATGGCGAGTTATTAAACCCAGGATTTGCTTGAGGTAACTGTTCCACAAGAAAAATAAAATAAAAAAGTCAGAAATAACTCTAAAAGAATATCATCTCTTTGACATCCAACTTTATTCCAAACTAAATAAGCTAATTTTCAACTTAAAAAAGTCAATTTAAATAACCAATCTCATATTTTTCTACAAAATTTCTAAAAATGTAAATAAGTTTTGACCAATTACCTCTTCCTCGCCCCCATATTGTTCATCCAGTGCTCTCTTCATGTCTTCTTTTGTTACACGTTCATCATCAAATTTCAGCCTACAAGAAACGCATAAGCATTTAAGAAAAATTCTTATTTATAAAAAAAAATTAATATATTATTCATTTCCAAATTTCAAAAATCTGGACAATAAAAATAAATGTTTTTACACGAAAACTCATTTTGGCCCGTTGCTAAACCCACCCGACCTGCCCGTTTTGTCATCTCTACATATGTTTATACCATTGATCAGAGAGTGTTGGCCGGATATAAGCATAATAATGTCCACCATGGACCCCACCACTGTGTACCAATACACTGCACAAAACAACATTGAATCTGTCTTACCACCAAATATTAATATTTAATATTATAATTAGCCTTAAATAAATATGAATACCTGTGAAGAGTGTAAAGATTGCGAACACTTCTGTCTGCTTGGGGTGATAAGTACTTCCCATTTTCTCTATCAAGATCAAGTTGCAAAGGAAATTCATAACGATCATTTATCTGTCAAGTTCCCACAAAACAATTATCATAATGTAAAAAATAAATAATATCTTCAGATTACCTTCACCATTGTATCTCGCATGAAATCATATTCAAAACGTTTTAGTTGGAGCTGAAGAACAGGAGGGAAATCAATGAATAAAACGCCCTTCTTTGCATCCTGAGGGACAAAATCCATACAAACCAGTTCATGTAATTTACTCTAATATAATATAAATAGATAAAAGAAATTAATCCAACCTGTAAACCATGTTGTTCAGCATGATATTTATTATCACCTTCAAGTCGCTCAACTTCCACATACTTGTCAAAAGAGGCATAAACATCGCGACAGCCTTTCACATCAAGCTGAAGGTCTAAAAGGGTATACAAAAAAGCTTCATAACAAATTTCATTGTTATTTGTCAATCATAGATATAATATAACATACCATAAAAAGATTCCTTCCTTGTTGATTTGTACTCCACATTTATACATTCGATATAGTTCATATGATGTCCTTCAAATAGTTGTTGAATTGTGCCCTCCACAACAGTTCCCTTCACCACAAAGGTACATACATACATAATCAGGTCAGGTTAGATCACATAATAAAGATATCACTAAATTACAAAAATAGTCTTTGTGGTTTGTCTGAAACTATGAATTTCGTCCCCTCAACTTTTTCTATTACTCGTATAGCCCCTAATATTAAAACTTGTAACATTAGTGGTCCCTAGTTTTGAAATTTGTAATATCAACATTCCCTAATTTTGAAACTTGTAACATCAACGGTCCCTATTTTTGGAGTTTGTAAACTCAACGGTCCCTAATTTGAAACTTGTAACATCAACAATCCCTAATTTTGAAAATTTGTAACATCAACAGTCCCTAAAAACTTAACGGCCTTTTCTGTTGTAGGGACCTTTGGTTTTACAAGTTTGAAAATTAGGGATTATCCGTGTAATAAAACAAATGGAGGGACAAAATCCATAATCTCATACAAACCCCATGGGATGATTTTATGTAATTTACTCTAAAGATATCCAATTTAGGTGTTTGTGTACCTTCATTTTGTCTTCAAGTTTCTCACAAAGAACCCTATTGAGTTCTTGAACATCATGTTGCATAAAAGAATCATAAGTATCCCAACCAAAAGATTTTGTTAACTCTTTTGTGGCTACACTTGTGTCACTATACTGAAGCTTATAAAATAAACTTTGTAAAGCTAAAGGAATGCTTCCTGATGGCATATCATTTTCGGTTGTTGGCATATGATACACAGCCTGATTCAAAATGTAAATATAAGTGCATTCTTTTAAATGTTATCAGTAGATGTGGCATAATGGGCGGGTTGGGTAGTTGGTCAAAACAGGTCAAGTTCCCAATCACGTTTTGCCTTTTCTTTTCTTGAATTTTACAAATTATTAATGCTTAAAGTATTATTAAAAAAAAAAGAGAGAGAAATTTCCAGAAAAATGTAACATAAGATCCACAAAAACTCGAAATTGTGAATAAAAGATCATATTGCACATTAATAAAAGTAAATGTTCGATCTTGTTACAAAGAAGGTAACCCCCGCTCACCCGTTAATAGGAGTAGATGTTCAATTTTGTTACAAAAAACTGTAAAGGTAACGTGTTTGGAGAAGTATATGTTCAATTTCAAATACCCAAAAAAGGTAACATGTTTGATCTTTTTTGGATCTTTTGTTACCTTTTACCCAATCCTTTAAAGACCAAATACCCATATAGAACCGTTTGTCAGAAACGGACCAAGATTGCCACCTCTAGTTAGTTCACTAATGGGATATATAATCACCAACCTTTCTGAAATAAGGGATGTGGTACAATGTCTGGAGAAGAGAGTTCATATAGCAAGTAGCACCTTGATTTTTTAGCCCAACATAACCGGTTTCCTTTTTGGAATCATGTGACCAATAATCAACAACCTTCCGAACTGCCACATCAGCTTCAATTATGCATGTATCGTTCAAAAGATAGCCTCTACTTGGGTCATATAGATCACTAAGAGGCATAAACGATGTGAAACCCCAATCACTTTCTCGTGCACTAAACTGATGCTGGGTATCTGCAGGGTTAAAAGAGTCATTTCTATCACCAACCCAATGAGAATATATGGAAAAAATTATGATTCTTCTTTCTAGGAGTCAGATTATATAAGAAAAATCAAAACTTAGGTCAAATAAGTAATCACTGTATTACCTTTTCTCATGGTAAACTTGCTATGGATTTGATTAACGACAGCTAAGCTAAACTGAGCATATCTACTCCAACCATATGGCAATGATGTGGAATCAGCAACATCAAGATACATTGACAAATGGTCCACATTGTTTCCTTTCGGAAATATGAGCACGCGCCTAAATTACATTGACAATACATCATGAAACCATATGAATTATAAACTTAGAAAGAAAAGATATATAAGTAGATAAAATTATAAATATACCATTTATATCCCCCAACAAAGAAAACATCAGAGTACAACTTTTTTCCAGTCATTCTAGAGAAATCCTCTATAGTCCATGTGAACCTTGCAGATGGTGGATCATCAACTACTGGAGCATCAACTGTATTAGCAGCAGCAGCTTCTGCAGGTGCAACTAACAAAAAATGTGTTTCACAAGTTATTTACAGATCATCGATCAAATTGCGTACATCTAAACAAGCATAAACAATTAACACGCATTAAATAATACCTTCCATTGGTTGAGGTCCTTCAGCTGCAGCAAACTCAGAATGTGGTACTAACATCTCTTCCTCTTCAGGCTGCAAAATTGAAGTCAAAAAACAAACATATTGGATCTGCTTAGTTAAAATTCATTGCACAGTTCCTGATCCTCACAATTCAAAACCCTAGAAATTAAAAAAGTTTCCATAAATAGTATAAAAAGGAGATGAAACTGGAGCACTTTTAGATCATATTTCACATTCGGAAACGATCGTTAAGAGATCGAAACTCAATAATCCGATCACAATAATGCAATTAAGCAACTTCATACGCCTATAGATATGTGTATTGCGATTTGCGTGTGCATGTATGTGAATGAGTGTGAATTAGTGGGTATAGGTATGAAATAATATGTAATTGTTGTTACATCGATAGGAGGCGGAGTCATGAGAGTCATCTCCGGCGATTGGTGGCGCAAATCGATCGGGAAATCGGCGGTGAGAGGCGGAGGGGGGTACCGTAGAAAACGTGAAGATCGATTGAGAAAACAAAAAGGGGGCTGGTGTAGGTGGAGTTGAGGGTATTTTCGGTATTTCAAACTTTTAGGAGATGTAAAAGAGGGAGCAGCCGATAAAGGTCAAAGTACGTTTGTTTGACGAAACAGTGTGGCGACTATGTTTCCCTGGATGCATTTTGGTGAAATGTCAGTTAAGACCTCGTGTATTCTCGTGACATGGTGGTCATTTTCTATCTATCCGTTAAACCGGTTTGGTGTCTGTTGGATTTAGACCGAACATAACGGGTGGTCACTTGGCGATCGCAACCACCTCCAACGATGTGTCCTATCCATTACGCGACAACCGGCGTTGATTTAGTCGTGCAAACGATAATGGTGATTGTAAACGACAATGGTGATTGTTTGTACTTATGATGATTGCGTGTACATTATGCATGGTAAGTGATACATATATTAATAAAAATCAATTTTAAGATTGGCCGTGAGTTTATTCATCACTACGGGAGTTCGGTCATGCGTTTAGTCTGAAAAGAAAGTTAATATGACACCAATAATCAAACCCTGATTTAGTCACCACTATGAATAATCTTAAAATGGCAGATTGTTACCATCTAAATAAACACAGTTAGCTGACTAGTTTGGTAGGTTGACCGTTGATATCAATAGTCCAAATATTATTAGCTATTTGGGTCATGTACTCATGTTGATGGGTCACTTAAACCGGATGAGTCATTTATGGATTTCGGGTCATGGATTTTATTTTTTAAACGTATAAACTTAAATGTACTTATGGGTCGGTCCATTTGTTCATAACCAACATAACTTGTGTACTAACCCAATGAAACGAAATGTTAAAGCAGTTGGGTGCGTGTCATTTATACATTTCAGTTCATTATAACAATTTTTGAGGAAGATCTTTGATATATTATAAACCAACCACAGATACTTCAGTTAGACAGAATTTGTTTCGGTCAAAGACTCATTTTTTTTCTTTTTAAAGTAAGTTAGCCATTTTTATGCCTTGCAAGTTACAACTAATATAGTTGATATGCTTGTCATGTAAATATTAAAAATGTTGTTAGAAATATTGACATTTTACACTTTGTGCTAATATAATGAACTTATTAAAAATACTATTGATTGAATAAATGTCATTCAACTTGTATGTTTATAGAAGTAGATTTAATATAATAACATCAAGGATTATTTTTGTATACCACATATAACTAAAGGACATAAAATGACGTTTTTATGATAAAATCTAAGCCACTAACAGGACAAAGGTACAACTGTTATTTCAATTTCAATACATAATAATAAAAGGTGTCCAAAAGGAATCACAAGTTAAACAATATATGTCTAAATTTTGAGTAACAACTTAAAGGAAAAGGCAAAAGATGTTGGATCTTCTTTACCAACTAGTCGTATTAGTTAAGTGATTTCCTTACCAAGTTACTAGTAAATAACAACATAATTGAAGTTTATACTAGTTTAACATGGAAATATTTTTCAATGCATTTAACCATATAATTAATATATAGTTGGTATATTTTTTGGAAGACTTTATATGACACTTGATCATCATATAAATCAAGCTTTCACTTCCTTGGCCGACTCTTACGCATAGACAGCAACCGACGATGCTTTACCCAAAACTTTACACCCCTCATCAAATTCCTCACAACCCCTCGCCTTTATACCAAACCCCTATTTTCAACCACCATCTGTTTCTCTCTCCGACCACCATAAATCACAACCAACTTAACAAGAAGAGAGAGAAACAACAACAACTTTGACCTCAGCAAATCAAAATCCTTTTCTTTTATCTCTTGAGGAACACGAATTCCACCGGAAATAAAATGGCGGTAATTCGAATGCGTGTGGTGATGTTGTTTACAGCTGCATTGTGCGGACCACCCAAATCAACTCCAATTCGGTGCTGGTAGCGTTGCTGTTAAACGCTTGAAGAAGCCGTAACAATATCACCATTTTCGCTCCCAGAAACGACTTGATCCGGAATTCAAACGGTGAATCTTCACTCACTGCAGTCTCCATCACATCGCCCACTCTGACTGGCCGGAAGAGTCAACTCGGCACACCACTCTCTCATCAGAGCCCTTACATTTATCCTCAATGCACAAGTTGTTCGCGTCGATGATGTTTTCCGGGATTATTCACGGAATTAGTCGGTTACTGATTCCAAATTCCTGGATTTCAATAAACCAGAGGGTGCGCCCGAGGTGGATCCGAGAACTAACCGGCTGAAGAAAAAACCGCCGCCGGTGCTTCCGATTTACTATGCCATGGCGCCTGGTCCGTCGTTGGCCCGCCCCTGGACCACTTTGACGGTGAGAGTCAGGTGAAGGATTTTATCCAAACGTTGATTCACTACGGCGGGTAAGTTTAAGCCACCGCTTCATTTTAACTCTTTTAAACTTTCACTTTTAACTAATTAATTCACCTAATTAATCAACTTACTAAACAAAGCAATTATGTTTAACTCAATATTAGGGGTATTTACCACCGTTTTTTCACTTTTCCAAAAAAAAAATACTATTTTTAGAGAATAATTTTTACCTATACATGTAATTTCATATTAAAAGATAATCATGATTATATCTATACATGAATGACATGATTATATCTGACGAAATTGTTCTGTATGGATAAAAGTTATTCTGTAAGAATCAGCTCCATTCTAAAAAAAGTTAGTCCTAAAAAAGTCTAATCACATCATTTGATCAATAATAAACAGATACAACGAATTAGCCGACATTGTGGTAAATCTAACAAGTTTAGCAACCGAAATGGGAAAACTAGTATCGGAAGGATACGTATTAACCGTATTAGCACCAAACGATGAAGCAATGGCTAAACTAACCGCCGATCAACTAGCGGAACCCGGTGCACCGGAACGAATCATGTACTACCACATTGTACCCGAAATACCAAACAGAAGAAAGTATGTATAATGCAGTAAGAAGATTTGGGAAAATTAAATATGATACCCTTCATGTACCTCATAAAGTAGCGGCTCAGGAAGCCGATGGGTCGGTTAAATTTGGGGATGATGATGAAGAAAGTGCGTATTTGTTTGATCCGGATATTTATACGGATGGTAGGATATCGGTTCAAGGGATTGATGGGGTTTTGTTTCCGAAATCAGATAACACGGGTTTGAAGAAATTGGAAAGTGTAAAGAATGATGATCGGCTTGAAAAGATGACCAAAGCTCGTAGAGGTACGATTAGCAATCTTGATGCATTTAAAATTTGATTTGATTTATTAAGTAACTAGCAGGGTACCCGCGCAATGCGGCGGCGGGTACCCAAAAACCATATTTCGTGGCGAGCAAGTGTTGTTCGTTTACACGGTAATAATTGTTGCTAGAAATAAATAATTAAACGGAAATGTGGATTTTGGTAAGAGTTGATGATTTACAGCGTCGTATATTTAATGTTATGGGGTAAAATGGTTTTCGAGTAACAAACTTTTGTTATTAAGTGTGGGTGGTGTTACCAAAGTGTAATGTATAGCAAGTGGTTAACACATTGGGTTCGAATCTTATTAGCCGCGATTTATTTTTTTTAAGGTAGAGAACTAACTAACAAAAGTGGAAAGATCCTTAAAATCAAGTTTAAGGAGCTCCTTAAACTTGCCTAATGGGGTAGACCTATATGCTTTATATAGTAGTAAGATATTGTCCATAACAGTACTTAAATCTGTAACCAGACCAATGAGAATACCTTCTGACATTTATATCGCTATTCTATAAATCCTCAAACACTCTCGTAGAATGTGTTTAAGTTAAAACACATAAATCTTAAGCATAAGCGAGATTGTTCAGTTGGGCTTAGGTGACCCATGTCGAGTTTCAAGGGTTTATGCGGACTGGTGAAGGGTCCTCAGGGTAGTCAATTTGGGCTGTCGGTGAGAATGAGGGTAAAAATGACATTTTAATGACTGATGGCCCTTGACGAATTACACCTTTTAGTTATAAGATCTTTAAGAAAATAATAAATTAGGTAGTTTTAATTGAAATAATTTGTATTTTAACATATTCAAGATTTTATATTATATATTTGCATTGAATTTCTATAATAGTACAACAAAATAGCTTACTATATAAATAATTAATAAAGATTGCCTTTTTTGTTTTTATGCTATAAGAACTTTAATTTTAATTATTGATATAATTATTCACTACACTGAGTTATTTTATTTTAAGAAAGGGAAAAGAGGCTTATTGAAAATAATTAAGTAATAAAGGTTTACTCAATTTTGATTATTAAAAACATCACAAAAGTGATTTGCATCCCTATATGTAAGCAGGAACAATAATTGATGCTTTTAGTAGTATAAATACAAGAAAGATGTTAAAGCTTAAAACAAATTAGTAGAAAATAATGTAACTGATATGGTTATTGAAGTAATCATGTGATTTTCCGAATAACTTTCTATAGGTCATGAGTTTAATCCCGATAAATATTTAGATAGTTAGGAGAAGATTTGAAAACAACATCGTTTAAATGTCATTAATTATTGTTTATTATTCTGAGCTACCCACAACTTAAAGAGTTTGACATGGTATGGTGGTGTTCTGCAAACCATTCCACAGATTGATAAATAATATTTGTTGTGAGGTCCATAATTGATTAATCATAACAAGTAGGCAGGTAAGGTGGGGTTATATATATATATATATATATATATATATATATATATATATATATATATATATATATATATATATATATATATATATATATATTAGCTGTAGTGTCTTGGGTTCCATATTACAAATTAATGGTTTTATTTTGGAGTAACATAAAAGACTTCACCTCACTAAAGAACACTATGAAACTTCAAATCAAAACTAACATATACGGAGTAAATCCAAAATCACTACTCCCCCTAGTATTTTGCTGGTCTGATTGTCGTCTAATTTGACCCCACCAATCTCCACTACACTTGTACTGTATGCTTATTCACTTGTACACAAACACATATGTCATGGACCTATCATGTAGTACGGGATAATCTATGTAAACCCTTAAAATTTTCTGAATTAGTATTAATATAGTGTTAAAAAAAATAATTTCTTTAGTGTTTGTGATACCTAAGAAAAGTAATTGCAGCTCTATTGATACTACTCAGTTTTTTTCCTGGATTCGCTACTAAGCATATTGCATGTTCCACATTCTAAATATACAATATTTTATGGGTAAAATTACATGGTATTTTATATTCGATAGTTTTTCATGTGCATTTTAAAATTTATAAATAATATATTATTTACTTGTACTTCGTATATACAATTAGCCATATGATTAGATCTTTATCTTGTTGACATTTACAGAATCTTGCTGTCAGTAGAAAGCATTCAATCTCACTAGTTTAGATCCATCTTATTGTGAAGATATTAAGTATTAACAATTCTTTGTTATGTCAGATTAGCATAAGTAGTAGTGCTAATAAATAAGGAAAACAATAGGGGATGATTGGTATATGCATGGCTGCAAAAGAGTCAAACTTTTATTGAATCATTTGAGTTTGAACTCGGCTCAATTGAATCGAGTTTATATTGAGTTCAAACCTGAACTCGAGCCCTATCAACGAGATCGAAAAAATTAACGAGCTAAACTCGAGCTTTAGATAGCTCACCTCGATTTTTTATCGAGCTTTTCGAGTCTTCTATATATAAGTATATCTTACTACTATATAAAGCATTTAGGCCTACCCCATTAGGCAAGTTTAAGGAGCTCCTTAAACTTGATTTTAAGGATCTTTCCACTTTTGTTAGTTAGTTCTCTACCTTTAAAAAAAAAATCGCGGCTAATAAGATTCGAACCCAAGACCTCTCCTATCTTATCACTATGTGTTAACCACTTGCTATACATTACACTTTGATAACACCACCCACACTTAATAACAAAAGTCTGTTACTCCAAAACCATTTTACCCAATAACATTAAATATACGACGCTGTAAATCATCAACTCTTACCAAAATCCACATTTCCGTTTAATTATTTATTTCTAGCAACAATTATTATCATGTAAACGAACAACACTTGATCGCCACGAAATATGGTTTCTGGGTACCCGCCGCCGCATTGCGCGGGTACCCTGCTAGTATTTAATAATGCCCATAAGGTTAAACTTATAGCTTAATTAAGCCCTTAAACACAAGTTAGTAAGCTGTTAATAATTAATTTATCGTATTTTCTAAACCTCAAGAAGCCATATGTTTTAAATTTAAAATTGAGCCAAACACTATGAAATATGATTACAAAATGATTTAATTTTTATAATTTATATTTTTTAATTAAATCATTGATTTCATGCGCAACTAAAAAAAAATATTCGACAACTTTTGAGCATTTGACCGTTTCATTTGAAATTATGTCCTTATTAAAAATATATCCAGAATCAACATATTAATGAATACAATAGTTAAACTTACCACATATAGTGGATATCTCACCCGTTACAAACACACAATTAATTGTTGTCAGTAGTCGTTATGGAATAATATGAAGTTATAAACCTGCTTTTAGGGGCATATTTAATTTTAGAATAGATTGAACTATATAATAAATGGTTGATTTATTATTAAGGGTTTCCGCTAACTTATGCCCTAAGGGCATGAGGTAAGAAGTATTAAATGAATAAATTATTTCCTAATATGTTGAAAAATTCATTAAATGGATTTAATTTTAACCATTACTAGATACATTTTTAAACATAAATGGTAATTGTAACATCATTTAATACCCCTTACCTTATGCCTTTAGGGTATAAGTTAGAAAAATCATATTATTAATTATTAATTTTTATGCTTAAAATAAAAAACTAGTAATAAAAAATTAATACTATTTACAGGGAAATTGCTTGAGGTAGCATGTCAACTGCTTTGGACATTTGGGCAAGATTCTCGGTTGGCCACATGCAAATAGAACTCTTAATTCTCTTCCATCAAATACAATCAAAAGGTTATAATCTCTCACCTAAATTCTCAAAAAAATATAAATTTCAGCAATTCGAAAATCATTTTTATATTCAGTTAAAAAAAATCCTACATTTATGTATTACACAATAATTTATTATAATAATATTAATAAAGGGCTTTTTTTTTAATTACAGGGAATGTATAAAGACTTGAAAGGACTGTTGGATCGAATTTAAGATTCAGACAGATTTACAAATCAATGTCTAAACTTTTATTAATATGATTGTTATTACAAAGATTCGATGATTACATAAACGAAATCTACATCTATATATACTATGTGAAACGGTATCAACGAACAGTCACGACGGTTATGGTGGCAGTTAACGGGGGCGGTTGTGGCGGTTGCCGGGAATTTCGGGGGGTGGCGCCGGTTCACTTTGGTGGTGCCGTTTCTATTTCTTCTTCTATTTTTCTTTTATGCTAAGTATTTTATACTTAGTCTAATTATTCCAATTAATCAAGATTAAATATAACATTCTCCCCCTTAATCTTGATTATCTCCGTGATGGTCTTTGACTCCAAGTAGTTGTCTTGAACTTTGTTACGATATTTGAATTTGATACTTGGATCATATTGGTTCCTTGATCTTCAATCACTGATGACATAGTCATTTACTTCGATCAATGTACTTGTGTCTTCTCCATCATGTTTTTGAGTTGATTGGCATTCACCTTTATTTGCTTATTGACCTACCGCATCCTTCTTCAATTTTGTGTAGTAGTATCACATAGCTCCACTTGATTTGGATTGAGTCACACAATCATTTTTTGTTTTTGTCATATCACATGACTTAATTCTTTTTCACATAGATTTATAGTTAATCTAAATCACTTAGATTTTTCTTTACATTTTGTCGTAGTTGCATCACACATCCTTTTAAATTTATAATCCGATCACGGGATTATTCGCACTTATCACAAGTTCTTTCTTTATCATACTTATCACAAGTTATTTCCATATCACATGGATTATTTGTACCTTTCACAGGCTGTTACCGCATCACACGGGGCTTTAATCGTATCACGCGATTAAAGTTATATCTTCTTTTTCTTCGAGTTGCATCATCAGTAGGGTGGGTTCTTCATCCTCAGTTTTAATCAAAAGTGATTCATTATTCTTGTGTTTTCTTGGACATTCATAGGCATAGTGTCCAGGTTTGCGACATCTGTAGCACATGAATTGAGCCTTGTCTTTTGTATCCATTTCTTCTTGATGATTATTTGTGCCTTGGCCTCCGCCCTGAGACTGGTAATATCTTCCTCTCCTCCGATCTCTGAAAGGTTGTCTTTGATCTTCTTTTTGTGTGAACATCAATCCTTCTTGGGTATCTACTGGTTTATCCCTTTTAAATTTAAGTCTTTCTTCAAATGTCTTGAGTCTGCCAATTGCTTCGTCTAAAGACATTGTGTTTAGATCTGAGTATTGTTCCATTGATGCAACTATTTGAAGGAATTTATCTGGTACAGAATTTAATAATTTCCGCACTATTGTAGAGTCTTCATATGATGACCCTAGGCTGGCTGCGTTGTTGATAATGCACGTTAATTTTGTAGTGAAAGAGTCTATAGTTTCATTCTCTTCCATTTGTAACTTCTCAAATTCTGATTTAAGTGTTTGTAGTTTTGCCTGTTGAACACTTTGTACACCGATGTGTCTTGTTTTTAAGGCGTCCCAAACTGCCTTTGCAGTCTTGTATTTTGAAATGAGCAATAACTGATCCTCGGGTAATGATTGATAAAGATACGCGATAGCAGTTTTATCCTTTTTTGTATCTTCTTGAGTTGTTAGTTGTGGTTCAATTGTTTCCCATAGACCATTTGCTTCCAAAATAATTTGCATTCGAATTGACCATGTAGTGTAATTTGTTGATTTCAATATAGGACATTGAAAAATGGTATAAGTTCCAATTTCTTTATAAATTTTGGAACCTTCGGTTTTATCATTGTCATCCTTCCCCGTCATTATAAAAGTTTAATAAATATTATAAGTGATTTCCTATATAAAAATAATTTATTACGAGTAACTACAAGTATAATTTATATTTATAATTAATAATTAATAATATTTGAATTTAAATGTAAAGAAAACGGGTTTTAGCACTTTTTGGGAAAAACAAATCACATGCCTCAGCCCTCGAGTCTCAATTGGGAAAAATACAAAACATAATGGTGTTTTAAATAACCGGTGTATTAAAGACAAAATAAGAAAACTCGTTTTGGGAAAGAAAAAAAACACAGTTGAGTATGTTTTGAGTATTTCTCTCTGTTCGTCTTCTTCGAGTTCTCCCGTTGAATGTTGACGGTTTCCTTTGAATCCACGGCGGTTTTCGGTGAATATTTGCACCGATCGATCGTGGTGCTTTGACTGTTTTTTTAGGCGTCGATTGTGCCCTAATTTCGAACTTTTCTGCTCTGTTCGCTTCTATCCGGTGTTCGTCTTCTCTGATCTGGCAAGTTCTTCTTTTTCCCGATCTATTAGCCTTGGGCTCTGATACCAATTGTTGGATCGAATTTAAGATTCAGACAGATTTACAAATCAATGTCTAAACTTTTATTAATATGATTGTTATTACAAAGATTCGATGATTACATAAACGAAATCTACATCTATATATACTATGTGAAACGGTATCAACGAACAGTCACGACGGTTATGGTGGCAGTTAACGGGGGCGGTTGTGGCGGTTGCCGGGAATTTCGGGGGGTGGCGCCGGTTCACTTTGGTGGTGCCGTTTCTATTTCTTCTTCTATTTTTCTTTTATGCTAAGTATTTTATACTTAGTCTAATTATTCCAATTAATCAAGATTAAATATAACAAGGACATGTGAGATACACCTCTCCAAAAGCAAAATGGTATGCATCATAATCCATGCTTTCTTTATGGGGATGTTAGTGGGTGCACTTAGTGTTGTTTTTGTGTTTTCTTAATGTGTAAGTTCTTGTAATATGAAAAAAATAGAAGGGTGAAATAGTCATTTTCCATTGGGGTCTTCTTTAATGCATTGAAACAATAATATTCTTTGTATTATTATTTTGTGTATAGTCAAATAAATAATGGATTGGATGGTGGTTAAGTGGGTTGTCTTGATGTCTGTTGCATTGTTTGTTGCAAGTGCTACTTCAAAGCTATTTGATCACAATAAATGTTGAAATACTATTTCGATCCGTATCAAAATAAGTGATACATTTGAAGAATTATGGTTTTTGAGGCAAAAGATTAAAAAGTACTTTAAGAGATATTCAAGTGGATAGTTACTGGAGAATGAGTGATTGAGTGTCACTTTTATAAATAAAGTGATATTAATGATGTTTAAAAGTAAAATATAAGGGTCAAAAGGTAATTTCACTTTATTAAAGTACATAGTTATAAGATAACGAGTCTAACTTTCTTTACCAAATAAAGTAAGTTTTAAAAATATATCACTTATTTTCACACGGAGGTAGTATATATTATGTAGAAAAACTAAGGAAACAAATATAGATATCGGGTCGCTTAAGAAAGAATTTGGTATACTATATGTTACACTTTGTCTGCATGCTAATGGGCTAAGTAATGGTCCTAATTACTAACCCATGCTAATGGTCTAAGTAAGTGACATTTTTGCCCATTTGTGAGATGTTAATAGTTAATACAAATTTATTTTCCCATTTAATGTATTTAGGGGTAAAATGTGAAAATTGGTAAATAAACTTGAAAGTAAACAGTTATTTTTGGGACCTTAAGAGCTAATATAACAAAGCATCATGAAAGTAGAAGGATGAAACTTGATTACACAAAATATTAACTAAAAATAGAAACTCGACTCCCAACGTGATATTAGAAAAAACCTGATATTATAAAGCTAGTCAAAAATAGGAAAAGTAATTTATCATGCACAATGTTTCGAAACATTCCACATGGGTAGTATCATTCTCAAAGATATAGTTTATTTCGATGAAAACAATGGGGTTATTGACTAATGTAGCACACAAAAATTAAATAATTATAATTAGAACAATTATTAAATCCGTGAAATGCACCCAAAACCGCAAGAATCTAAAGATGAGATATATTCACAATTCTTATAGCAAGATCTAAAAGAATCATTCCTAATCTAGTAACTAATTATAGTATATTAGTTACATACACTAAAGAGCTTGTAGACTAGCGGTATTACATGTTGAAATATGTTTTTCAATACATGTGGTCATGGATTCGAGTCCCGCCGTGGATAATATGATATAGATTCGTAATAACTTAGAGGATGTGCGTTTTGTTGTTGAAAAAAATCTTACTCATATACTTAATAATGTATAAATAGTTAATACAAGACATAAACATAAAAAGTTTAAAGATTAAGAAGATCATCATTACCAATAAATTTTGTTTATATGCAAAATCCGTCAAGACTTTCCCTAATCTTGAGGTTAGAGTGTTAAATTAATATTTACTAAATGTACTTATTCATTTAAAAAGAATCTAAATTTATACATATATAGGGAAAAAAGACAAAATAATAGAAAACAAATTGGCAAATCAGACGCCAATTCCGGTGGGATTGAGAAATCCAACAAAAAAATAAGGTTGAAGGCTTTAAGCAACCGTGTTTATCCTGTCAAAGTGGATTTATGTAAGGTTTGATGATATTAACAAATAATATAATAATTTACTTAACATTTTTACTAATTATTATATAATCCAACATGTTTTTCCTCATTCACTCCCTTGAACTAATCAAAATCCAAAAAAATAATTAAAAAATGGTCAAGACTAATTCAGCACCTCTCCTTCTTCTCATCCTCCATAGCTATCTGGTTAGTATTCATTTGTCTTGTTCATTATCAAGATCTCTTAATCTTTTTCATCTCTACTATGTTAGATGCTTTGACGTTTGTTTGACTTTTGATTGCTCTTTTAGGTCGTTTTGTTTTCCATCTGTGTGTGTATAATGCTTGTAGTCTTTTAGTTTTTTATGTGATTAATTGGTAGTTTATGTTCAATATAGTTTATGTTCTTGGAAATCGTAGTTCACTTTAGACTGTTTAGTTGAATTTTGCTTCTGGTTCGATGTGATTTGAGTTGAGATTATGATCTAATTTGACAATCTTGGGGTTAATTGAAGTGGGTTTGACTTGATTTTTGTGGGTTTTCAATCAAGTTTAGATCTTTGTTTCGTTTGAGCAAAAAATTTGGTGAAAGATTGGATCTTTATGTTAAAATTGGAAAAGGGTTTCTTTAGAAGTGAAATTATGATGTTGTTTTGACAATCTTTGAGTCAGTTGAAGTTGGTTTGACTTTATTTTCTTGGGTTTTTTATATTAAAGTTTAGATCTTTGGTTCATTGAGCAAACTTTGAGGAAAAATTGGATCTTGATGTTAAAAAGTTGAAAAACAAATTTTCTTGAATCTTGAAAAGCGATTAAAGCTCAATGGGGAATACTTGTGTTGGCCCGAATATTTCAAAAAATGGGTTTATTCAATCAGTTTCGGCTGCAATGTGGCGAACCGCACCTGAAGAGACCTCAACTACCCCAAATGGTGAATCATCGACTCATAGCAAACAACCCGAATCGCCATTACCAGTTCAAAACAAACCGCCCGAACAAATGACAATCCCGAAACCCGAAAACAAACAAGAACAACAACAACAAGTGAAACCCAAAAAAGGCCCGCAAATGAAACGGGTATCCAGTGCGGGACTTCGAACCGAATCCGTTTTACAAAGAAAAACCGGGAGTATAAAAGAATTTTTCACTTTGGGTAAGAAACTAGGACAAGGGCAATTCGGTACAACTTTTCTTTGCATAGAAAAGTCAACGGGCCAACAATTTGCATGCAAATCAATTGCAAAAAGAAAGCTACTAACCGAAGAAGACGTTGAAGATGTGAGAAGAGAAATTCAAATAATGCATCATTTGGCGGGCCACCGGAATGTGATTGCAATTAAAGGTGCTTATGAAGATGCGGTTGCGGTTCATGTGGTTATGGAATTATGCGCGGGGGGTGAACTTTTTGACCGAATAATTCAACGCGGGCATTACACGGAGAGAAAAGCTTCCGAATTAACAAGAACGATTGTCGGTGTTGTGGAAACTTGTCATTCTTTAGGTGTTATGCATCGGGATTTGAAGCCCGAGAATTTCTTGCTTGTGGATAAGAAAGAAGATGCTCTTTTGAAAACTATTGATTTTGGATTATCCGTTTTCTTCAAGCCCGGTATATCTTGTTGACTTATTTTGTGACCCCGTTTTCACATAACCTTAATAGCTTTTTTGTTTTGTTAGGTGAATCGTTTAATGATGTGGTTGGCAGCCCGTATTATGTTGCACCAGAAGTTTTGAGGAAACGTTACGGGCCTGAAGCTGATGTTTGGAGTGCTGGTGTGATCGTTTACATCTTATTAAGTGGAGTGCCTCCATTTTGGGCTGGTCAGTCAGTCAGTCAAATTACATAAATACCCTCCAATTTGTACCTATTTTCTTTATTTGTTTTATACAGAAACAGAGCAAGGGATATTTGAGCAAGTATTGCAGGGTGATCTTGATTTTACATCTGATCCATGGCCCAGTATTTCTGACGGGGCAAAAGATCTTGTCAGAAGAATGCTTCTGCGGGACCCCAAAAAACGATTAACTGCACATCAAGTTTTATGTGAGTTTTTTAATAATTACTAGATTGTTGATTTGTTTCTTGTTAGTACATGTGGAAAACGAGCGGGTCCAGTTTGGGTTGAGTTGACCCGCCAACATTGTTTTGCCCATTTTTTATGTATTTAATATATTTACGAAGATTATATTATTCATTGTCTAATTTTATTTAATTTTTAGAATTTTATTATTAGTTACAAGAACCTTTTTGAGTTTTGACCCATTTATACTCTTTTATTTGTTTTTACTATAATTAACTCTTATCTCTTAGAAACTATTGACCCAATGGTTGACTTTTTTTACAGGTCATCCTTGGGTTCAAGTTGATGGTGTGGCTCCAGACAAGCCTCTTGACTCTGCAGTTCTAAGTCGAATGAAACAATTTTCAGCCATGAATAAGCTAAAGAAAATGGCTCTTAGGGTAAGTTTGACTTCTATGGTCCAACGGGCTAAGTTTTAATTTCTAGTATTTAAATTCATATTATATTAATAAGTATGTTTCAAAAGACTCAGTTAAGTAAAGCTTCTTACGCTAATTACTATATATATATTTTTTTAAATGTGTCCACTTTGTAACAGAAACTAATTTGATTTTGAATTTGGAAATATTTTTGGTTGACCTTTAACAGTCAACGGTGTCACATGTTCTTTTTTTTCTCTCTTAAATTGTTTTTTTTTGCAGGTTATAGCAGAGAGTATGTCTGAAGAAGAAATAGCTGGACTAAAACAAATGTTTCAAATGATCGATACGGATAATAGTGGTCAAATTACTTTTGAAGAACTTAAAGCTGGATTAACAAGAGTTGGTGCTAATCTTAAGGAGTCAGAAATCTATGATCTCATGCAAGCAGTAAGTTTTTACTTTTTTTAGTATTCCAAACTCAATTATGTCACAAATTCCTTGTGTTTTGTTACTAAATTTAGAAGTAAAAAAGTAGTATATTTGACTTTGACTTTTTTTTTTTATAATATTGACCATGGGCTATAAACACAGGCAGATGTAGATAATAGCGGGACAATTGATTATCATGAATTTGTTGCTGCAACATTACATTTGAATAAAATAGAAAGAGAAGATCAATTATCTGCAGCTTTTGCTTATTTTGATAAAGATGGAAGTGGTTATATAACTGCCGATGAACTTCAACATGCATGTGATGAATTTGGTATTGATGCGAGACTTGAAGAATTGATTCAAGATGTTGACCAAGATAATGTAAGTTCTTTAAAAAAATGTATACTTTTTAAAATTTTGGTGGTGTTGGGATGGCTATGTTCTATCTCAAACGGGTCAAATACAAAATTAGCTAAAATGTAATAGGTTGAATGGGTCAAACGGGTTGAAGGTTGCCCGTAATGCGTACAACTTCTTATGTAGAAAACAAATAAAAAAGAGAATGTTAGTGGTTCAACTCGATCCAACCCGTACTAAAGATTGCCTATTTTGACCCACCCGGCCCATTTTGTCACCTTAAGAGGCAAACATTTGATTTTGTCCAAATTTTCCGTTCTTCTTTCTTGTAACTAATCAGCGTGTCAGATGATGATTAGGTTATTTTATTATTAAAGTAAGTATTTGTGTAAAATATGATTTAGGAGGTTTTTATATATGTAAAATTACACTTTAGCCGACTTTGTACCTATTCCATAACCCGAGGCCCATTTACAAGTAAACGGGTCACAATTACAACCTCTGATTAAAACCATATTTAATTCCTTTTTCTTTTTTAAATTTAGGATGGACGCATAGACTACAACGAGTTTGTAGCGATGATGCAAGGACATACGGGGGGATCTGCACGAAAAAAGAGCCTAGACAACAGTTTCAGTATCAAATTCAGAGAAGCATTTAAAATTTGAATACTTTTTCATGTTTTTGTTCTTTGATAGAAGTGTAATTATATTGAGTTTGTGTTTCGTTTGAACATATTTTGCAAACTTTGTTGAGTATGTATTATTATGCTTTTTAACTTAATGTTGAAGAGAGTAATTAATGTGGTTTCCTTTATTTCATGAGAAAAATGTTAATCTTGCATATATTTAAAAAAAGTAAAAATAGAGAGAAAATGATTGCAGTAAAATAAAAAGTAGTATGCCGTTGTATATCTTTATGTAAAAGTATGATACTGATCGACATACTTATAAGAGAATTTTTATTTTCTTTTAAATATGTTTGGGCCGTGATTAATATCCGAAATCAGTGAAAAGTAGCTCCAGGGAAGACAGCGGCGTTGGTCAATTCATCATCTAATTCTCATTCTGCTTCAATTTGCATTCGTTATCCCTCAGGTTAGATTAGGGCTCGCACGTCCAACCCCACAATTTCGCATGAGATTGATTTTGCTTTCGGAATCTATATAAGTTCAAGATCAGAGTCTTGTGTTTTCAAATTTTTATTTAAAAATCAGCATGTATCATATCATAATTATATACCAAGGAATTGAAATTAAAAATTTATGCTTTTTTTCAGTTTAACCGTTTTTTTCTTTTTAGGGCTAGCTTGACGTTTATGGCGTTTGTACATTTTCATGGATTTCAATCTCTGCAAATTTCTTCAATCTTAAACCCCACACAAAGAAATGCTATCAAAGCTTGCATTAAGAAACCTCAACAAAGTGTTCATCTTGAATCTAAGGTAAACCTTGTTTTTGTCATTGATGTCGTGTTTTGCAAAATAAAAAATATTATATCTTTTAACTATTTATTTGAACTTATAAA
Organism: Calendula officinalis; assembly: GCA_963853835.1. Classification (NCBI taxonomy): domain Eukaryota; kingdom Viridiplantae; phylum Streptophyta; class Magnoliopsida; order Asterales; family Asteraceae; genus Calendula; species Calendula officinalis. Next base: position 88,151,334 of record OY970823.1, read on the forward strand.
AGTATTTTTTTTTTTTGAAAAAATCAGTTAAATTCGGTATTGGATAGTGTGAAGTGGGATGAAAAAGGTTTGGCGGTTGCAATTGCTCAAAATGTGGACTCGGGAGCAATTTTAATGCAAGGATTTGCAAACAGGGAAGCACTTGCAACCACAATTGCTTCAAAAAAGGCGACTTTTTACAGCAGATCAAGATCTACTTTATGGACAAAAGGCGAAACATCACTTAATTTCATCAATGTTCATGATATCTTCCTTGATTGTGATCGTGATTCTGTAAGTTTATTTTTTATGCTTCAAAATTAAAATTATCTATTCGTGATATAAAAATAAAAACCTACCGAACATATTACATGTTTTCAGTTTTGGTCGGTTTTTTCAGCCCGAATGCTCACCCCTAATTATTGTCTGAGCTTTTATCTAATATAGTGATTTATGAGGTTGTATAACATGTTGGATAACTTTTTACCCATTTCTTTTTTATTTTAGTTTTTTTTGTACCATAACCCATTTGATCACTTAGAGGTAAAAACATTATCCAAATCAACCCATTTGTATGTAAACAGGTCGAAGTAGCCACCTCTATTATTGATTTTTAGAGGGGTTGACTTATAGTACACTTTTTAAATATTTATTTCAGTAATTAATGCGTTAAATATAGTTGCAAAAACTATTTTATTTCAATTATAATAGTCTAAATTGGTTAATAAAGTGATTTAGGAAACTGTGTGAATCAAAAATACACTCGATTGCCCTGATTTTAGCAACAAAAAAAAGGTTTATTTGACCCGTTTGGGATACCAAATACACCCATGAAAGTTGCAGCATTTGTCTTTTTTGAAACATATTTTCTAGATTTTTCTGAAAAATACAACTGAAAGTATATAAGTAATATTTTGTCAGATTATATACCTTGGTAAGCCCGATGGTCCTACTTGTCACACTGGATCCGAAACTTGCTACTACACATCCATTTTTGATTCTCTTAATAAACCACAGGTTCCAATTACTTACCCTCGAATGATTTTTTTGTTTATTTTGTATATTTTTTAAACTATATTATTTATTAAGGTTGAAGAAAATAATTTGGCATTGACGACATTGTACTCGTTAGAATCGACACTTGCGCAAAGAAAAGAAGAATTATCAGAACCTCAACAAGGCAAACCATCTTGGACAAAACGTTTATTGCTTGATGACAAATTATTATGCTCAAAGATCCGGTAGTGTATTTTCTTTTTCTTATTTTTTTTTTTGTATTGGTTTTTATTTGGATTCGGATAAATGCGTAGTGAAGAAGCGGACGAGTTTTGCAGAACATTGGAAGAGAATGAGGAGGAATCAAGAAGCTTATCAGAAATGGCAGATGTGTTATACCATCAAATGGTCTTATTAATCCGAAGAGGTTTGAAATTTGAACATGTTCTTGAGGTCCTCAGATGCAGATTTACTCAATCGGGCATTCAAGAAAAAAATAGCCGGGTCAAATGAGATCATCACATTATTCTGGAAGTTAATTGATCCGAACCAATATCAATAAATTTATTTACATGCCCCCAAGAATTATTTAGACTATATTTGTCTTTCAAATTCAATGATTTTGTCTTTTTTTTGTTTTTGTCCATCTACTTCTTAACTTTTATCATCATAGTCTTCAAATTTCAATTTTTTTAACCTAAAATGACCAACTTAGGGGCTCCCGGAGAAGAGAAGAAATAAAAAACCCTTTTTTAGGTCAAAATATAAGAACAAAAATCGTAGAATTTCTATGACCATTGACCATATGCACAATATCTGTAATTTACTCAATTATTTGTTAGTCAAACAAGTGGTAGATAAATGATAACTAGTAGTTAAAATGATATGAAGTAAATTATGATAATTCATACATAACGGTTAAAAATATGCAAACCACACATCTGAAACATAAATAAGAATTTTTCAAGATTTAAATAAATTTCAGACAAAAAAAGATGATCAAATTGGACTTGAAAATCTTAACCGCGCAGAGATGCACGTGGGACTGGTGGTAAACCAAGTTCATCCTCAACCTGTAAACATTAATTAATAATTAAATATCAACTTAACAACCCCAATTGACCCATTTACCCTTAAACGGGTCAAAATTACTACCTCCAATCATAATTATTAGATTACCTGATTGTTTCGGGCTGGGCCACTTGGAGCTGAAGGCAAATTGAGTTCATCATCGGGTCAAAATTACTACCTTCACTTTCTGTTTCCAGGCCCATATCTGCTTCTAAACCATCAAGTTCTGCATTTATTTTTATTTTTTTAACAAACCCATCAATTATACAATTTTTATAATAATTAAACAGTAAAATAAAAAATATTTAAAACTTACCACCCATGAGATCTTCTTCATCAATGTCATCAGGGACACTGTAGTTTCTACCAAGAGATTCTTGTATCCCATTGCTAACATCCATCAATTCCATCATATCATCTTGCAAATTATACACATAAATTAAATTCATCAAAAAATTTAGAAATTAGCAAACAATTAATATAACGCTGTAGATATATACAAACGTCAATTTCTTGAATTTTTACAGTCTTCATCATTCCTTTCAACTCTTTATTTGCTGATTTCAAAGCCGACATCTGCCACAGATATATCAGTGATTCAGTGACATAAATTTTAAATTTATTAACAGAAATAGATCTAATTTGTTCACACATATAGTATTATTTTAATTTTAATATTTATTTTAGAAAAATGGGTTCCTAGAATTAGAATTAGATTTGGTCCACTACCTCATGGAGGTAGGCAGCAACTTCCAATCAGAGGACAGAAAAAGCTCCACCCTGCATTCTTTGAACTATTTCCTACAGGGTGCTAATAAATAAACAAAACCAATTTTAGGTAAAAAAAAAAAAGAAATGGAACCCAAAATCGTCTTTTAAAACAAATAAAGAATTTGTTTATACTAAACTAAAAAATAAAAGATAACCAAACTAAGGCCATTATTTTGTTGCCATTAAGATAAAAAAAAAACCTATTTATAAATAACACAAGAATGAAGAAAATAATCTTGAAACATACTGTTTGTTGAGCATCTTTGATTCCCTCTGAAGCAAATGCAAGTTGATCTAGATTAAAAGTTTGATTGTATAGCATATCACGCTGTCCTTCATACCTGACAAAAATTTATAGCCATCTGTATAAAATGCTTTAATAATTAAGAAAATGATTTTTAATATTATTTTCCTAAGCCAATGACAAAAAGATACAAATTATGATCAAACTCAAATTACTATGTAGGAACAAAGATAAGAGTTGTTGATATAAAAAAAGTTACATTCTTTTCTGCTTAAGAAGTCTCATGGCCCGAGCTCTGACAGCTTCTTGAGCGGGCCCAGGGCGGGTTCTTTTGATCTGATCTTTATATCGACCCATCAAGTCGCTTTATTTTCTCCTCCACAGATTCTCCTCTTTTGTTGATCTGAATAACCAATAATAAGTAATTAATTACATGTTTATACACACACACACTTCAAGCAATAACATGTACTCAAAACAAGATCCACGTTTGAACATAGGATCCAGAGTTATAACGACTTATTAGCAGGAAAATACTCTAGGAATGTTAAAACCTTACTAACCCAATTTCACACTTCAGTCATTCAAAAGCCGATTTTCAACTTCTGTAATCCATATATTTATAATTAGGAACCAACACCATATTTCCTTCAGCTCAGATTCAATTTTTGTCAAGTTATAAACCCTAGGTGTCATGTCCTGCTCACATAATTACCTCAAGGTCTTCATTATATAATTTCTAAAATATTTCACATCACCCAAAGGCTCTCTCTCCACTTTGTACGGATATAAACATCGATTAACCACAATCAGCAGTAGCACATCGACATCTAAATTGACGTACTAACTAACACTAGTTATACAATCACAATTCCATCACAAAAAAAAACAAAACAGATACCGATGACAAGGATTTGATTCAACAATCAAAACAAGTAATACATACATTCGATAGAGAAATAGTACCCGATCGGAGGCTTCATTGAGCGAAGGAGCAGCTTCTTTCTCCTTCTTAACGCCAAAAACTCTCTTCATCTCTCCTTTACTTCAAATTCCTACTGTTTTAGGGTTTTTCTTTTCTTAAATCGAACCACAAATCAGCAGATAACGCAGAATCTCACAGGATAAAGGGAGATCTGATACTTTTAATATTTCGATTGTAATTTGAATGAAAATTTAATTCGTTGAACCAAACTGGAATCGATTTTGTCGAAATAAATTTGAAATTTTTATATACTTTTACAAATTTTGTCTAATTGCAATCTGGGCCCTTCATTATTATCATTTTACTTTGTAAACACTTCAACTTTTGTTTTCTTTTTTTATCTTTTAGTTTACGAACTTTATTATCACCAAGTACTACATATCAATTATCATGTAAGAACTTCAAGGAAATTATGATATTTTATGACCCAACGCAAAGATATGTTCTTTAATAATAACTACATCCAATTTCGCCAAAAGACAAAATATAACAAGAAGTCATACCTCTAAATGTAAAGTCAGAATCATGATACACTTATATTTTCTCATTATCTATTGACACATGTAGCGATAAATATACATAGAAAAGTTTTCGTGATCCGAATAGATAATAGTTTATTAGTTATATAATATAGCATTGACGATTGACAAAGTTTTTATTCTTTAGCATTTTTATATATGGATTTCACATAATCACCCAAACAGAATAATCAACCAAATTTCTGATTTAAGCTTATACTATAAGCTTATAAGCCATAAACCTCTCTAAATAAGTTTTCCCAAACAACCCCTAAGAAAGGGTAAAGTAAAAAGTTTTGTAACTTTTTCAACCACACTTTCAAGTTTGACAAAACATACATGAAAAATAAGAAACACATTACCGAACAATATGAAAGCTTTATCAAACAAATTTGGTATAAAGGGCTTTATCAAGCCAATGTGGATAATTAGTTGTGAGAAGAATGACAAGACTACCCTTTTAGCCCGAGTTGCTTTCTTGTTCTTCCAACAAACAAGTCTTTAGATTTAAGCATACCGGGAATCCGCCCGATGAGTGTTACACACCCTATTTGTAATAGGGCTTCTCGTCTTCCTAATGACACAATTGCCATTGGTGATGCAGGAGTGTATTTTACCATTATACCCTCATCACCTCCATTGATTAATATATTTAAATTGTTTGCAACCACTGATGCATGCCTTTGTGCTAAATATCCTTGTTTGAGTTCCTACAAAATCAATCATATATTTTAATTAGAAACAATATAATCCTATAGTCATATACCTAGAGGTGGCAAACGGGCGGGTTGGGAGTTGGGACACATATCAAGACTAGCATCTTTTGTACGGGTCGGGTTGACCCGGACCACAAAGTCTAGAACATTACTATAAAATTATATTATTTCAATAGAAATCTAATTTTTTTGAATAAAATGATGGGAGGCATTATACATAAAGTCTAGAACATTACTGTAAAAGAAAATTAATTTTTTGATAAACATAAATATTTAAGGGCCAACTTACTTGAACATCAGTGATATCTCCAATGGCAAAAATATTCTGAAAACCCTTAACCCGTAAATTTGCATCAACAATTAACCGCCCTTTATCATCCAAACCATCCTTGAGAATAGTTTCCTTAAGCCACAAGGAACCAATTGGTTCACTTGTACATTTAAACATACAATCAGCAACAATAGTTTCACCACCAGATGTTTGATAAGAACCATCAGAACCTGAGTCAAAGTCAACCGATTGACCTAAAATGACCTCAACATTTCTGGCAGTCAACCAATCGAGAGCCTTTTTACTAGCGGAATCACTGATAAATTCGAGTAACCTTGATCCACGATGAACTAATTTCACCTTTTTGGCGGGAAAATCGACTATAATTTCACCTGCAAGTTCTACACCAGTGGGGCCCCCTCCAACTATTAATATTGAATCAGAAGATTTAATCTTTTCATAATCTGCAAAAAGAGAAATATGTAACCTTAGTGAGATACCCCTCGTTAATGACATAAAGTTACAACCATTTTTACTCTTCTAGTATTCTTTTAAGACTTTGACCTCAAAACTCTTCCCTAGCAAATTAAGAATTCAATAAAGGTAAAGTTACCTGCCTCAAACTGCATGAGTCTCTCATGTTTAGTTACACAACGGCTGCCCATGTGACCTGTTGCAATTACAAGGTAATCATATGAAATCTGGCGGCCTTCTGTGGTTGACACCTGGCATTCATCAATCTCAAGAGCATCAGATGTAATGATACTTGCACCCAGAAGATATTCATGGTGGTTAATTACTGATCTTTTTGCAAACGCTGGTTCTACCATTGACCTCAAGTTTGCCCATGTCACCTCAAAATATTCTTTCCTGAATATAATATCAGCCCTTATATACACATACACATACATACACACATTCTTCCATACAGCTTAGCAGTTGGAGACTTGGACCTACATTTATCTTCATATTCCTTATTTATGTTCAACAGACATATATGCAACATTTATTCTGCTATTGATTTTGATATTTCCACTTATGGCAGGGTGTTGTTATTCCACAAGGACAACAATTATAAAAAAATCCAGTAATTATTATTATTTTATATTGTCACATATTAGGAATACATCTTGTATCGCTAATTAACAAAGGCAATTTTGTCAGTAATTAGCTGCTAAACTGGTTATTCCTGTAGGAGTTAACATTTGTTTGCAATTGATAAACAGGTAAATAAGTGATCATTGATATCAAAGTTGATATCGGATCGAACAAACAAAGCCATCACTAATTTTCGCAATTTAATCAACTGCTCCCAAAAGTACAAATTGCTTATCAAGCTAACGAAACAAATATGCTCCGTTAAATTATGGATAAAGTAATTAAACGGATAAAATTAAACAATCGTGAGCGTGAAATAAGGATTACAAAACTTACGAATCGATGAGCGTGAAATCAAAATGATGATGTTTTTGTAGGGTTTTGCAAAGAAGAGAACCAGCTATACCGCCACCAACTACCACCACTCTCTTCTTCACTCCGGTTTCCGACATTACTAATTACACGCACTTCACTACAGCAGATCTAAGATAAATTTGCAAATTGCAAAACCCTAAATGTGGTTTGAATTGAAATCGGAAGGTATATGAGCAAAAAGTAGTCGAATCGAAGAAACACTGCTGGATGTCACTGGATTGAAGGAACGCACAGATTCGCTGAGTATATCATGGATCTCGTAGTGTTAATTAAGAATTACTGTATATTATAACATATATTGTTTAATCCAAACTCATAAAATTGATTTGTTATACTATTTGTTTTTGTCCAAAAACGGAATTGAAATCGATAATAAAACAAAAATGATAATTTTTTTAAAAATCGAACTTTTGTTTTCGATTTAATTTTCGATTGATTTTCAGTTCGGTTCGGTTTTTTCACTCTAAATGGCTACCTCTATTTGCTTGTTCTAAATCATATACTTCCTCCGTATCAAAATAAGTGACACACTTCCCATTTTGGGGTGTATCAAAATAAGTGACGCACTTTGAAAACTTTCCTTATTTGGTAAAAATAGTGGGACTCGAACCATTAACTATCTACTTTAATAAAGTGAAATTACCCTTATACCCTTACTTTTACTTTTAAAACTCATTAATATCACTTTATTCAAGAAAAGTGGGACCCATTCTCCACTAAGTATGTACTTTAATCTATTTTAACCTCTACTTTAATCTTTTACCTCAAAAAAAGTGTAAGCCAATTTATGTCACTTATTTTAATACATATGAAGTATTTTATTTTGGGTTTTGATAATGACAGTCTTGACCTGTCAATATCAATGGATAAGATTGGACAAGAATGAGTAACTTTGATTTTGATTGGAGGAAGTATTTGAATGTTGCTAGAAAGAAGGAAAAAAATTTGACTAATGTAGTTGAAAGTGGATTAATTGTATATAATATAATTAATTATTACTCCCTCCGTCCTACAAAAAACTTCTCATTTGTCTTTTGCACAAGTTTTTAGGTGATAGTTATTAGTGGGGTCATTGATATTACTTTTGATTAAAATATAAGGTTGAGTTGGAGAGAGAAAGATAGTTAGTGGATATTAACGGTGGAGTCTTTAGTAATAGTTTTTTATTATGTGGGGCCCATCAAATGGGACGGAATGAGTATTTTTTTCAACTAATTTTTTTTTCTTATCGACAGACTGTTATTATCAAAATCCCTTTATTTTTAAAGACAATATAATAGGTTCGCTTAATAAAATAGCTTAAGATTAATGTGTATTAACTTTTCTTCAAGAAACATAATTAGATAAATAATTATTCTATAAGTTGATATATAAAATCGACATGTTATTTATTATCGAAATATATATACTTAGTAACACATAAATATAAGGTATGATAAATGTGAGGATGAAAATAAGTTTGATAGAATGTTAATCGGTTACTCTTTAAAGAAAAGATTGGTGATATATGAACCTAGGAAAAAACATTTTAATGGCCCATGATATTATTCCATGAATACTAAGAAAACAAAGCAATTCCCCCCTCATATATTTATATAATGTGACATTAAGTTTAAGTTATAAGTTAATTTATTAAGGAAATGAAATACAAAAATACTATGGAAAGAAAGTACTTCAAACTTGATTCTTATTTTCATTTAGTCAAGTAACATTTTAGAATAGGGAGTTGAATAATGTCACGAATGATACGATTATTGATATGATAGAAAGTTTAACACGTCTTCTAAATTTCCTAGTTTAGGTCAAATATGAAATTATATCTTTCTACTTGTACTTTATATTATTCCCACATAATAATAATTTATTTTGCTCATTTATTTTGTCACATCAACAATTTTAAACTAACACACATAAAAAAAAAATAAAGGGACAAAACAACCAACAAAAGGAGCAAACAATGTTACTTAAGTGACATATCCAACGAGCAAGCCGTTGGCACTGCACTTAATTATAACTCATAATGTGAAAATTAAAAACAAAAAAATAATACATGAAAGCCTAAAAAATTATATTATTTAATGTTTATTAATCATAAGTAGATGGCTCGTATGTTAAAAAGGTCTCACCACCAAGTTTAAGTCACTAGCTGTCACCATTGATTTCTTTAAATTTACGAATGTACCATTCTTTTCGATTTTGTAAGATTTTGGTTTAAAAATAAATTTATGTTAGATTAAAACTTTGATTATATGTAGGTGCTGTAAATTTTATCTTTAAAGTAACAAATTTTGAACAAACTATTAGTCTGTTGATAAGATGTATGAAATTAGAAACAATCATGACAATAATTATATTATGTAAATTTCAAGCAAATTTATTAGAAAATACTTTTTAGGTGAAATGTAGATCAAAACAAATTAAGTGCAAACCACACTTTTTAAATGTGTCTAAATAAGTGTTCCAATTATCAATGTACAAGTTACTGAAACATAATGTACAACATAGTTAAGAATATTCAACTACGGATTGTAAATTTAATATGAAGAGTATTCATGGTTGTTAGATGGTTTAAACTTTAATGAGTAAATATATGTCAACAATGTATATGTATTCATCCCTTTTAACACACATAGATATAAAGCTGGAAGGAATAAATAGTTTATATTGTTATATTTTATGTTTCATTAGTGGTTGTTTAAAGGATGTTGAGCGGAATATTTTGTCCTTTATGACTGTTTGCATATAATACAACAAACTCGTAATTATAGTGTAAACGCTATAAAATGTAAGTGTGCATCATACACATTGCATAATATGATAATTGAAGAAAACGATTTTAACATTGCAAAGAATGAAGATATTTTATGTTAAAAATATTAAAGGTACATGAATTGATAGGTGTGTCACGTACATGAGGGGATAATAACAAGAGAACTACGTGATAGAGACACACCCGAGAGATTTAGATCCGACCTTGTCGAGTATCTTTGATGAATCACGAAGAGCAGTCATTTTTTATTATTTTATTTTTTATTATGTATTTATTTAATTTTTATATGACTTGATATATATTAATTTAAATTGTAATGGATTTAATTTCATCTATTTAACTTAATTATTTGAATTTTAATTTTTTTGAAAAAAGATATCTAGAATATTGTCAAAAATACAATCAATAATATTATCTTTCACTTTTTTTAACAAAAGTAACTACTATAAGATAACATGACAATTTTATGGATATATATCTTGGATGTCATTTACATGTTTATAAAAAATACTCGTATGCAAATAAATTATTGTTATTATTTCCAAATCTTGGAAATTATTTTCTATAGAAAAAACATTTTCATAGGAGATATTTGACATCGATGGACCCACTAACAAATCAAATGCACTTTTCGTAAGAAAGATCCAAAATCAACAACACCCACAGCCATGAATAGGGATGGCAATGGATCGGATGTGGATCGGATGATGCCATATCCACATCCATATCCATTTAAATTTACCTCATCCATATCCATATCCATATCCATTTAAAATCATTTCATCCATCCATATCCATATCCATTGGATTAGAGCGGGTAAATGGACATCCGTTGGATTTCGGAAGAAAAAAAAACTCCTAAAGAAAGTACGATAGTTTTATATATGATTTACGATTTTTATTGCATATTTACATAGTTTCTTCCAAAAGAAGAGTCAAACGGAAACATAACTATGATACATCTGATGCATAAATTATAGTTTGTATAGCTAATACCAAAATATTGATCTAAAAGAGATACACACAAAAATATAATCTGATATAATTAAAAGTTTAGAGCATGCTTTGTAGATAACCCCAAAATATTGATCATTTAGTTGACTCATTCCTTAGTTCCATAATTACATGCTTGTGATTTATGGGTTGTTGCATTGAAAATCACACAAAAATCTCAAAAGTAACGAGTCATATAATGATCGTCGCCTTCATACTAAGAACAGAATAAGAAACGATAAAATGATTAGTTCCTAAGAAATTCAAGTATGGGAAATGATAGTAAATAATTGCCTCATCAGTCAACCCACTATTGAAAACATATATTTATAGTTATATAAAATTATAATATATATTTAATTTCGGGTTAAGTGGATTCATCCATGGATTGAAAATCATCATCCGTATCCACTCCAATAAACATCCACATCCGCTTCACATCCGATATTCACCCATTTAACTTCATCCATATCCACTACGAGTGGAGCGGATCGGGTGGATGTTCATCGGATCGGATGCTAGTTGCCATCCCTAGCCATGAATACCACCACCTCAACTCAACATGCTATACACTCAATTTCAAACCCAAAATTCAAACTCAATTTTCACTCAACACAAAACCCTTTTTTCACAGTTTCCCCAAATTTCAACACAACTGACCAAAATGGGGGTCTCGATTCAAGCAGCAGGGGTGGATAATTTGAGCAATAAAGCTCAGATTATGAGAGAATCGTTACAAAAGAGTCAGTTAATTACAGATAATATGGTTTCTATTTAGGGCTCTTTTGATCATCGTCTTTCTGCCCTAGAAACTGCCATGCGTCCTACTCAGGTCAATTCAAATTTTTTTGGATTTTCATCTGTTTTATTAACTTTACTAAATTCCCATTTTTATCAACTTTACTTATTCGGATTATAAAAAATGGTTTGGTGTACATATATAAAATAAAAAAAAACATTTTAAGTTGAAAGAAGGGACAGTTGCTGGTAGCCAAAGATCCAAAATTTGACGATTTTATTACCAAAAATTTATAGCCCACAAAAAATTGTACAAAATCATTATTAAAAAATTCAGGGAATTTGACAAAGTTGAATTATATCTTCCTGAATTTGTTAAAAGTTAAACATTCACTCATAATTTGTCAAAAAAATAAAATTTCACTCGTAAATTTGTCAATATATACACTCTTTTTTAATTTTGTTGAAATTTGTCAAAAATTGAACTTTACTCCTTTTGATGAATTAGAAAGAAAAAAAAAAGTGTTCTCCACATTGTCAGAGTTGTGATCTTTAGTTACCTTTGTTGGCCATTTTCCCTTGAAAGATATGGTCAATTTTGCACATATTATGAAAACTTAGGAGTAAACAAATATAGTTCCCATAGTATTTGACACGTTTTGTCCAAGTTCTCTGATAATTGTAAAATGTAATGTTTTTTCATACATTTGGGCGAAGATGATGGTCTGCAAAATAGTCATTTTCCATTTGTGAGGTAATTGTGATTGCTTACACTAGTTTTATATATATCTTATAGATAAGGACACATGGTATACGTAGAGCTCATGAGAATATTGACAAGACTTTGAAGGCTGCTAATGTTATATTGCACAAATTCGATCTTTCTCGTGAGGTTGGTTTTTTACAAGTGTTGGTGACCCGACCCGACCCATTTCCGCCCTTTTTTCTTTATAAATAATATATTGATTAAATGCGTATTTATTTAAAAATGTAGGCTGAAGCTAAGATACTTAAAGGTCCACGCGATAATCTTGAAGGGTATCTTGAAGCTATTGAGCAGTTAAGAAGTAATATTCGGTTTTTTACAAATAATAAAAGCTTTAAAAGTAGTGATGTGGTGCTCTCACATGCCAATAATTTACTTTCAAAGGCTATCTCTAAACTCGAACATGAATTTAAACAACTCTTATCATCATACAGGTTCGTTTTATTATTCCAAAACATTTTTTATATTTTAATTTTAAAAGCCTAGAATTACCTTATTTATAATATTAATTTTTTCAGCAAACCTGTGGAACCGGATCGGTTATTCGAATGTCTCCCGAGTTCACTAAGACCATCATCTGATACAGCTGGCAAGAATCCTTCAAATAATCATTCTGCTGCAGAAAATGCTGTTTATAATCCTCCAGTTCTTATACCACCTCGTGTATTGCCTTTACTTCATGATTTAGCTCAACACATGGTCAACTCTGGTCATACCCAACAATGCTTGATTATCTATAGGTAAGAATACTGTCTTTAATGTTTTTTTGAAAGGTTAGCGGTTATTAAGGGAGATATTGTTGGTTTTTTTTAATAATATGAAACAGTAACTGTCTCTGTTTAGTCATTCTAAGAAATTTTGTCCAATTGGGTCACTAAAAGATTGTGTCTTTTTGTCCCAAATGCATCATTAAAAACTTTTTAAGCCAGTTATGGTTATATAATTTTAGCATTTTGTTTTGTAGGGATACGCGTTCTCAAGTGTTGCAAGAAAGCCTTGATCAATTAGGAGTTGAAAAACTTAGTAAAGATGATGTCCAAAAGATACAATGGGAGGTTTTGGAACTCAAAATTGGAACTTGGATTCATTTTATGCGTATTGCAGTAAGTTTATTAAATATTTAATAAATAAATAATCAAAAAACAGGTGAAGTTATTATTCGCTGGTGAAAGAAAGATTTGTGATGAAATGTTTGAAGGAATGGAGTCTCTTAAAGATGAATGTTTTGGTCAAGTTACAAAACCCAGTTTTGCAACATTACTTAGTTTTGGGGATGCAATTGCAAAAAGCAAAAGATCGCCCGAAAAATTGTTTGTGCTTCTTGATATGTATGAAATTATGCGGGAGCTCCACTCAGAGGTACGGTGTTTATTTATTTTCTCAAAAATATATTTATAATAATAAAGGTTTTATTTTATTATATGGGCAGATTGAAAGAGTTTTTAGGGGTAAATGTTGCAAAGAGACAAGAGACGGTGCGCTTGGTTTAACAAAACGACTTGCCCAAACATCAAAAGAGACATTTGGAGATTTTGAGGAAGCGGTTGAAAAAGATGCAACAAGAACAGCTGTTGCTGATGGAACTGTTCATCCTCTCACCAGTTATGTCATCAATTATGTCAAATTCTTGTTCGAGTAAGTTACTTAACAATACATCCATACATGCATGTAAAATCTTATAAACAAATGTGTTTTCAGCTATCAATCAACACTAAAGCAACTATTCCAAGAACCGAATGCTGAGCTGGCATCTGTAACCATGCGAATCATGCAGGCCCTTCAAACCAATTTGGAGGGAAAGTCAAAGCAGTACAAGGATCCAGCATTGACTAACTTGTTCCTTATGAACAATATTCATTACATGGTTCGATCCGTACGCAGGTTTCATAATTAAACCCTCAAACTTTTATCCAACATATTTTTTTATAAAAAAGAAATATACCTTAGGTTGTGATCTTTTTTGGTAATTGTAATTAATGCACAAGTTTTGACTTTGAGTGGCCTACTTTGGTAATTAAAGTTTTCTTTTTCCGTCCCTATCTGGTAGTTAGAGATTTTTTTTGCCTTATTCTGTTATTAATTTTTAACGCACCAAAGTAGACTGAGTAAAAAAATGTAATTAATGAAATTGGCATATAATTACCAAGCGTACCACCTAAAGTATACTGCTATCCTTTCAATAACAATGTAGTGTTTTGAATAAAACGGTTTAATACACTCCGACCGACCGACGGTTAGTGATAAAACATAACCACCGGTTTAGAATTAATTGGGTCGACTTGTTGAATATGTTTAGTTTTTTATTCATATTTTTGTGTTAGATCTGAAGCAAAGGATTTGTTAGGGGATGATTGGGTGCAACGACATAGAAGGATTGTACAACAACACGCTAATCAGTATAAAAGGATCGCGTGGGCCAAGGTATATTTATTTATTTATCTATTTTAGGCTTATGAATAAAACCTGATTTTTATTTTTATTTTTATTTGTATAGATCCTACAGTGTCTCTCGATTCAATCATCAAGCGGTGATGGAGGAAACAGTAGTGGTGCTTCACGTGCTCTTGTAAAAGAACGGTCTGTTTTTCATTTTTAATACTCTAGTTTTTATTATAATTTCAAAAAACATCTAGTAAGTATATGATTTAAACCAAAATGTTAAGGTTAAAGATTTTTAACCTTCAATTCGAGGAGCTTCATCAAAGACAATCTCAATGGACGGTTCCTGATTCAGAGCTAAGAGAATCATTAAGACTTGCAGTTGCTGAAGTCTTGTTGCCTGCTTACAGATCCTTCATCAAACGTTACGGGTACGCCTTCTTTTATAACTTAAATGGGCTATACGGGTTCGGGTCAACCCATTTAGTAAACGGGTCATGCTCGAGTTCGGTAGCAATTCCGACACCACACGGAAAATCGGGTCATGTTAGAGTTGACAGGTTCACGGGTCAGGTTCGGGTTGGGTTATAGTCTTGTTGATTATAGTCTTGTAGATATACGGGTCAACCCGTGAAAATTAAAATTAAAATTAAATACTGGTTATATGTTGTTGGGACAGGGTACTTGTTGAAAATGGCAAGAATCCACACAAGTTCATAAGGTATTCAGCAGAAGATCTTGATCGAATGCTCGGTCAATTTTTCGAGGGTAAAACTTAAAATAAAACATATGTATGTATCGGTGACTTAAAGTGTGTTATGAGAGTGTATGTATATCGTAAGTATTCGCTTATTAGCTAATTTGTTACTTGTGAGAGCTATTCTTTGTAATTTTGTATAGATTATACATAAGTTGAGTAATGAGTATTTTTGTTATTAGACAATTTTTAAAGAATAATGTGGATCTATAGCACATTATTTGATTATTTTTTTGCAATTAAGCATGTTACTAAACAATCCTACTAATATCCTACAATAATTAATTAGTAAGCTTAATTCAATCGGGCATGGGCCAAGATTAAGCCCAAATGGTAGGTTGCCCATTATTTTGTTAAATAGTGACACATGTATAATATCTATCATTTTAATATATCATATACTATGAAATTGCAACCATTTCTTTCCCTTGTTTACAAGATGAAATATGATTTGTCCACCAAACAACTTATTATACATGCAATGTTATATGTTTTTATACCATTTGATTTTGATATTGTATGATGTAAAATCACTTTAATTACAAGATAATGTTATATGCATTTATCATAAAATGATTTTTATCCAAAGATTTTTTTATATTGAACTCTTCTCATCTATTTTTGATTTGGTTCATACAAATGAATTGCAGGGTAAAGGTTTTATGGGGTACAAAAGCCAAGTAAAAAGGGCATGAGAAGCATATAATAAACAAATAAAATAAAGAAAGATAAATGAAAAAGTTTACCATTTCTCTCTCTCTCTCTTGCCACTTTGTTTCTTTTTTGTGCATCTCTTTTTATCTGATTGCTGACAATCAAGGACCAAATAATGATTAAAAACAACATCATAACATATTAAAGATCTGATCAAACATTCCCTCATTTTTACTTTTGTTTTTTTTTTGACTGGTCTTCCAACATTCATACAACCCCACAACCCTTGGATCCCTCAATATCATCAAATTCAAATCATGAATCACACATATTAAAGATAGATTCATGTTGTCTGTATCTATATATGTTTTCTTTTGTGAGGTATAAAGGAAAGATTCCATTAAAGATTAAAGAAATTATCATCTGGGTAACAGATCCAAGACTAGCTTCCCCTTACTTTCATGCAAAAGAATCACATTAAGAAAGAAAGAAAGAAGCTTTATATATATACTTGTGTTTTTATATAGATAAATGATATATTTACACAATTAAAGGTAATTCTTTTTGCTAATTCACATCAAGTACTGCTACATTTCATTGTTGGTAAGTTATGTGAATGTGGGGTCATGGATATCCTCTCAACAAGTAAACAATATAATATATATTTTGTGATATATATTTATATAGCATACATAAATTAAAGAGAAAAGTTGAAATGGGTATCAAAAGAGAACACTTAATGGAATAACTTGAAGTATTAAACCACCCTTAAAAGGAGTTGTGTTTTTGCCTTTTTTTATTCTTTCTTTCTTTCCCCTTTCTTTGTTGTTCATCGTCTTTTTGCCTGTCAGAAATGATGGCTATAAATCTTTATTATTTTATTTGAATTTTATGAATAAATGCGTAATATAGTTAAGAAAATAATAGAATTTTTTTCAAGAATAGTACAGATTTTCTTGAAATTTTCACAGTACTTTTTTTTTGTCTTTCAAAAATAGTGTTTTTGGACTCTTAGAGTCCGGATTTAGCTTTAAATTGGACTCCAGGAGTCCGGAATTGCAGTGTACCTCGTACCAGTTGGACAGAAATGGCAGAAAAGTACATTGGACTCCTAGAGTTCCGGAATTGCTGCTAAAAATGGACTCCAGGAGTCCGGAATTCCCCTGATATTTGTCCTCCTCGAAAACTTACCCGCTTTTAATCAACAAAAATAGTAACTGCCCTAGATTCTATCTTTATTTGAATTTACCTGGTCTTTAGTGTTCCCAGATGTCAAGATTTATACTTTCTCATGCAACAAATGTCTATGAATCTGGCCTATTAACATACAAAAACTTATATTAATGCATAAATTAATTATATCATAAGTATAATAGTAGACTTAACAAGGAAATATGAACCCAAAAATGTAGTACAGTACAACATTTGATGCATGCATATATCCAGTGTAGAATCAGTAATTACCAGAGAGGCTGAGATAGCATTAGCCATGAACAGAAGGTGAGAGAAAGCAAGGGAATTCCGGACTCCTGGAGTCCATTTTCGCAGCAATTTCGGACTCTAGGAGTCCAATGTACTTTTCTGTCATTTCTGTCCAACTGGTACACTTTCTATCCAACTGGTACGAGGTACACTGCAATTCCGGATTCCTGGAGTCCAATTTAAAGCTAATTCCGGACTCTAAGAGTCCAAAAACACTATTTTTGAAAGAAAAAAAGTGCATTATTTGTGAAAAATTCAAGAAAATCTGCACTGTTCTCGAAAAAAATTCATAGTAATATTCTTACATTAATTAATTAGAACTGTAAACCAATGATCTTAAAGTTGTGAGAACACATCTTATGCACCAAAAAGAAACATGTGTAAGGAATTGATTTTGTGGTTGTAAAAGAAAGGCATAAAGGAGAAAAAGCTCATTTTAGATTGAAGCTTGTTCGTATATAGGAGACTCTAATCATTAATTTACATTCACTTACACATTGTTTTCTACACAATCGATCTTATCAAAATGTTGCACCCCTCCCATACTAATTACGACTTTCTCTTTAGCATTTTCTTGATAAGGTTGATGACGTTGATAACCACTATTTTTCATGACTTTTGTAATTGCAAAAGTTCACTTTACAATATGTGATTTGAGTAGTTAATTAATATTATCTTTTACTTATACTTGGGTTTAATTAATTGCCAAGTAGCATCTTAGTTAATATGTATTTTATTATAATGGGAGTTGAGTGGTGTTGTTTGGTTTGTGTTTATAAGTAAATTAATGGGTTAGTGTTGTATAATTGATTGGTCTTTAAAGGAAACTGGTATAGCAATTGAATTAGTATTTCAAAATTTTGAATTCGGTTCTAGACAGATATTAAAGGAAACTGGTAAATTAGAGACAAAAATAGCTATCAAAAGAAGAGTTGAAAGGAATAATGTTTTCCCTCCAACAAAAAAACATCATGAGATTAAACACATATTTTGTATTGTGTGAGAAATATTGTGATTCTTGAGTTTTGTTTTATTACTTTCTCTTTTGTCAAAGTTGCTTTTCTTTGCACAATTCGTAAGTTTTGGATCATATATTTGTCAAGCTTTATGCATCCCAACATTCTCTTTATATATATGAAATAATCATGCAATCCTTTTATAACTCAGGTTATATATAAGACTCTTTTCTAAAAAAGTAATTAATAAAAATAGGTGGCCATTCAACATGAACACCACATACTCATAAATTAAAACATAAGCACAAATATTACCACATCTATAACAATAAACAAGATACAAAAACAGTTGTTAGTATACATCAACTCACATTTCTATCACAAAATCTAAAGCTTAATTTTAAACTACACCCCTTAATTAACAAACAAAAAACATATCACAACATTTGGAGTTTAAAAATAACTTGCTTATCGACTAAATCCAAAATCCCAATATCTGAAACTGATTCATCTTCATTAGCAACATTCAAATCCAAACTGATCATAGATTCCATTTCACACTCTCCAATGGTTTCTTGTCGGTCATCCCGCCTTACGCTAGGAGAACACGCTCGTGAGATCGAACTGAAGCTTTCGCTGCAAAAAATAACAATTGCATCATTAAGAAGAACCGTTTCGCCACCATTTAGTGTCATTTTACCATTTTTGATTGCTTTCTTGATTCCCATTTGGGAATGGTAATCAACTTGCTCAATATCTTCCATGAAGAACACTCGGTTTGCATTTTCTTGTAAAGCTTCAGTGAATCTTGCGAGATAACTTTGTCCATTTTCGTCTCTCGCCCGTTTGTTACTAACGAATTCTTGATCATTATCCGTTGAATCCGCTCGTGTTGCTGAAAACCTACTCAATCCCAATTGTACAAACTTGTTTCTTGATCCAAATACAATTTTGGCTAACTCTCTTGCTACTTTTTCTTTTCCATAGCTGTCAGCACCGAAGAAAGATAACCATGTTTCTTTTTTCCCTTTTCTTTCCGTTGTACAAGACCTACATTGAAGTATGGTACTTACTATTTCTGGAATGATTTCTGTTTGCCATGGGACAACTCTCTCCAATGCACTACTTAAAATCTCTACATTTTCAGGATTCATTTCCTTAAACATGTGGTGTTCATGATCAAAATCTTGATCACTAGCTTCACTACAAGAAGCTGAATTTGGACTAGAATTTGGATTTGATAAAAGTTCAGGCATGAGGGTTTTCGGTTTGGGCTCGTCGAAACATTCATTACCGATGAAAAATTTGTGCTCTTTTGGTGATGTGTTGGATTCAAAGATTACTGGCCACGTGAGATGGTGTTGGTGCAAATTTGGTGAAGAAGACATGGGCTGTTGTTTGTGAAATGAGCTACAAATTGAGTTCCATTTCTTGCAAAGATTCCCAACTTTTTCACATTCCTGCAAACACGTGTATCTTATATTTTTAGATCACTACTACTAGGAGTTGAAGAATTTGTAAGCATATATCCCAAATACATGCATAAATTTGTATAAGGGTACAACAACTCTAAAAGCTATGATGCATAAACAATTGTATTTAAAACATAATTATAAACATCTTGAAAAGTGGTTGATGATATGATACATAATTAACTAGTACTATACTTTATGCATTTCCTTAGTTTCCATATATAGTTATAATCAAAACGTTTTTGTTAGTATAACAAGAATTTAACCTGATCATTGGTGGTTTGTCTTGAGTTCTCTTCTTTGTATTGTTGGAGCCATGAAGGCAAAGTGGAACCATTAGTAGTAGTTATGGACTCACTTATTCGACCATAGCTTGTTATGGTTCTAGCCTCTCTTGTTAAGTTAACCGAACACTCCCCACAAGTGAGCAATTTCATCTCATTTCCAGAATCTTTATTGCTAACAAAACAAAACCCACAACAAAGATCAGTTTTTTAACATAAAAAAAGAGTTAATCTTTAGTATATAAAAGCATGCACCAAAAGAGTTAGTCTTTACCTTTCAAGATTGAGGGTGAGGTCCAAGCTAGCAACAGGAAGTGTAAGAGGACAAAGATCCCATAGTGTTTCAAGTGAAGGGTGACCTGTTTTGCACCTCATGTATGTTTGAGAATTGGCTATCCCCATCAACCACAACTTCCCACTATTAACACCAAACATGAGTCCACTAAGCTCCATGATCATATGCTCCATTGGAGAGTAGTAATAGCTTCGGTTGAGCTTTCGCTCGTTATGATTTGACCAGTAATCCGAAACCCATTTGAGATCACCTAAATACAAGATTACCCCTCTACCCACAAAGCTTTTTACAAGACACTTAAGTTCCCTAACTTTGTCTTCAACATCTTCCCTTGAAAGATGATGTAGTGAGTGTAAAGGAAGGCTTACAAATTGCATGAATCTTAAATTAATGCTGTTTTCAGTTTCGAATTTGTCTATAACACCTCTAACTATAGCATCACCACTAGCTAGACACTCTCTTATAACAACAACATTCTTTCTTTTCCTATTCATCATCATTTCTATAACACTCATCACATCTTCATCTTGGACTTTGGCTGAAGATGTGGGATTGATGTTCTCCTTTGATTGAGAAAAACTAAGGGGATTTGGGGAAGAGATAGATATCTCCATTTGTTCAATGTTGTTTTTGACTTGTGTGCTAGAAAAACCAGCTTCCCGCATGACTCTACTCACACTAGGATCATCTAAGATGGATATAATAAGTTGTTCTATCTCTACTTTAAGAGCTAAAATAGGTTGTTGTTGGTTTTCAATAGAACCACGACGTTGGTGAGCTTGAGCACGCTTAAAGGCCGCCACCAACGCGTTGGAAAGAGAAGGGTGGTGAGATTGAGCAGGGTTTAACATGATAGGGCTCGATTGAGTGGTAGGAAGGCGGTTCAAGGCCACGTTAAAGCAAAGCTCGAGAGCTTTGCAATGAAGAGGGTGGGAGTTTGGTTGCAAACAAGCCTTCCTGAGAAGGCTTGTTGGCGATGTTAGCATCGCACTAGCAACATGTAGAGGCGTGACATGAGCATGGCCACGCCGTCTAGCAAGACCAAGAGCTTGTTTCACAACATTTGCAGCTTCGGGTGTTAGCGTGTGTTGGATGGTGTAGCCTCCGGCCCTCATGGTTCACTAGGTTTTATGAAAGATTTGTGAAACTAGCTAGGGGTACAAGAAATGATTATATGGTTTTGTTCTTGTGTGAGTTTGGTCTTGAAAGTTGGTGTGCGAATTGTGTTGGCAAGTAGTGGTGTTGTGTGGTTTATAAGAAGATGAATAAAGAAGTAGTTAGTGTGAAGTGGAGCTTTTGTGCTTTTCTTGTAGGTGTTAGTTTTTGTATGTGAAAGTGGAATGCATGTGATGCAAAGCAAATTTCTCTCTCATTAAAAGACTAATTCAACCTTTAAACAGTAATTTAAATTAGATTCTTGATTGTAATAAGAATTTGTCTTACCTTAATCAATTTACTCCTATAGTTAATAAATGAATAATACCTTGAATATATATGAGTGCCTCTCTCTTTCTCTCTTAGGGTGTCCGTTTGAATAATTTGGATATATCCGAATCAAATAGGTGAATCCAAATGATTTTTGGATTTTAAATGTTCAAACTGAACCCTAGAAATTAATTTAAATTCGGATCAATCCGAACAAAACCATTTTTTCTTAATATACTTCACAGGACTACAAAAGTATAAAACATAACTAATATTAAGTTAAATATGTATAATTTCAAAATGATAAACTACTTTATATATAAAAACAAGTATGGTTCATAGCTAGCTTCTGACATTTCAAACCATGAGATTTTCTGTTAACATAGTCTATAGATATTTGATTTTTTTTGGAAATGAGCTAGAATTGTTGGGTATATATTTAAATATATGTATATTACTATTTGGATTTTTTAGACAATCTGGATTTTAGAATGAAAACTAAATCCAATCCGAAAACCAAACTATTAATTTGGTTCAAGTCCAAACCGATCCAAAAAACCAAACCAAACGATCCAATCTAAATTGTTCATTTGGTCAATCCGGTTATATCCAAACAGTGAACACCCTACTCTCTCTAACACACAGGATCGTAATCTATGTTTTATTTTTCTATGTAACATTATGTATTTTATTTTTCTTCTTTTCTCTTTTTTTTTTGTTGTTGTTGCAATTTCTCTCTCTCACATAAAACCAGAAAGGTGAAAGTACATAGAAAATGGTGTAAGTTGGACTGCTTTAGACTGATAATTTGAAGTTGTAGATCCAAGGCAATAGCTTCCCTTACTTTCAAGCAAAAGATCATGTAAATAAATATAACATAATAAAAAGAAATGGACAAGCTTTATCTGAACAGTAGCCAAATTTAAAAGGGTGCAATTTGTAACTTTCTTTTTCTAAAGACTGCAAAAGCTACAAGCTGTGGAAACTTAGCCCCCCCCCTCCCCCCCTCCCCCCCTCTCTTAACTATCTTTATTTTTTGCAAAATGACACCCTTCACTTTCTCTTTTAATTTGCAAAAGCTTTGTGGTGTAGATCAAGCTTGTCTTGGGTATAGACTATCAAAGAGAAAGGGACAAAAGCTGAATTGCCTTTAACACCCGTACACGATAATTTATCTTTTTCATAATAATTAATCTTTTTTAAGCTAACACACATCTTCTAAATATATACTTCATTTTTATCCATAATAGGTGTTGAATCCACAACACTGTTAGACTCCTAAACACCAACAACCATTAGGCTACAAGTACTTTGATCCATAATCATTACTTGACACTTAATCTTCCAGATAAATTTAATTTAGTTTACTTTTATTTTTCGATTATATGAATAAACATTGTAAATATTTAATCAAATAGTTAAATATACTATTAAATGTGTGCTAATTCAAATTTTGTTACTACTTTATAGGCCTAAAAGGAATTCTTTAAAGTAGGAATTGATTTATTCACTTTAGAAATATGGTTGTAATCATAACTAAATATATTGTGAGATCATCTTTTCAAACGGCTATATAAAATTACTCTATGATTGGAGAACCTTTAGCCATTAATTTTAGTTCCTCAATCATTGGTTCTAGTTTTAAGAAAATTAAGTTTATAATGAACAACGCAATTAAACATTACAAGCATATGAAAATCATTAATATATTGTAATAAAAATGAATTATTGGACATGTAATCAAGTTATAAAACTCAAAACAACTCATAAACAAACGGATTGTTGATTTGGAAATGTTCTTGTTACTTAATTTGGGTTAGAAATTTTGTGTTTGGTGCCAAGAAGGAAATGATGACATAAATGTGTAATATGTTAAGAGTATATATACGATTGTTATTTGGTTTTATCAATTTATGTAAGAATCTTGTACTTGTGTTTTAGCTTTTAATGACTCAAATTCAAAAACAAAGAAGATCGAACAAAGGAATAATATTTACACTTTTTGTAAAGTGTTATAGTTTGGGGTTTTTTTTCGGTTGATAATAAGGCGAAAAGCGACATAAAGAACAAAAGGGGTTTTTGAATCTCGTGATCGTCTGATAGATTGAAGCGCGATTAAGCAAGGAACAAACGAAAGTTGTTTATGTTATCTTGAACTAGGGGTTAACTCCTGGATAAAGATACACTTTTGGGTTATAAAAAACAATAATAAACTCGTACGATTAACAAAAATTCTATATACTATAAAGAGCGAGAAAACTTAGTTACAAAAAAATATTATGTCAAAAAACATGTAAAAAATTATGTAAAAACATGTTGTTTGAGTGTTGTATGTATATATGTAAATAATCTTTTGCTTGTCATATTAAAATCTCATTAGCATCGTGCAACATAAAAACATATACATATCTATATTGTTCGTTGAATATTGTTTCTTTGAGCTCCCTATTTGGGCTAATAAATGTACTACTTGTGCGTTCTTTAAGTTCCAGAAAGCCCATCATTTTGGGCTATGCATATAATACACAGGCCTTGAGAATTGAGGGCAATTGGGTGGTTTCTTTCAGGTTCTAAAGATAAAAATATTTTGGATTGACATGTAATCGGAAAAAAGAACAATATTCATCACTTCTCTTATAAAGTTTATAAATAAAAGTTTAGTGATTATATAAAAATTGTTATAAATTAACTTTTATTAAGGCCCTATTAGCAATTGATCAAAGAACTTGAAGATTATAAAGAAGAAACAAGTAAGATGGAGAGAATTATAATCACTTATGCAAGTGTATTATGAGGTGCATTTTACATCTTCACATACATTGGTATTTATACTAAATTTGTTACCCTTGAACCCATGCTTGGTGAGTAATACAACATAAGTATTTGGGTAAAACATTAAATGGATTGGACAAGAAATCTTGACTAATTGATCATCCAACTAGTAGCATAGTTTATCTACATTATTGCATATGTAGATATATTCATATTATAACACTCCCCCTTTGATGATAATTATTCAAGCCAGAGTTCAACTTTATAGTACTGCCTCGTTAAAAACCTTTGCTAATTAAAATCCAGTGGGAAAAAACTTTAGCGAAGGGAAAAAGAGTGCAGTGTATAGTTGACTCCCCCTCATGTAGACATCTATCACATCTGATGAACATGCCGCATTCCAATATTGTGAACATGTTTTCTGAACATTGCAGTAGGGAGTGACTTTGTGAAAAGATCTGCAGAATTATTACTAGATTGAACGTACTTCATTTCGATCTGATTATCCTTTATCAAGTCTTGAGTGTATGAGAAAAATCTTGGGGTTATATGCTTTGTTCTGTCAGTCTTTATATACCCTTCTTTCATCTGTGTAACACAAGCTACATTGTCTTCATGAATCACAGTTGGATTTTTCTCCCCCTCTAGTCCACACGAAGTCAAAATGAGTTTTGTCATCGTACTTAGCCACACACACTCTCTGCTGGCTTCATGTAGTGCGATGACTTCGGCATAATTTGACGATGTCGCGACAAGTGTTTGCTTTTGGGAACGCCGTGAAATAGCAGTGCCTCCACTCATGAAAACATATCCCGTTTGAGATCTAGCTTTATGAGGATCAGATAGATAACTTGCATCTGTATAACCGACTAACTCTTGTTTTGAATCATTAGAATAAAATAGACATAAATCAACAGTTCTTCGAATGTATCAAAAAATATGTTTGATACCATTCCAATGTTGTTGGAGCTGAACTAAATCTTGCTAATAAATTAACTGCAAAAGAAATGTCGGGTCTAGTACAGTTAGTAAGATACATTAAAGCTCCAATTGCACTTAGATATGGTACTTCTTGACCAAGATTCTCTTCATTTTCTTCACGAGGTCTAAAGGGATCGTTATCAACGTTTAGTGATCGAACTACCATTGGAGTGCTTAATGGATTCGCCTTGTCCATATTGAAACGTTTCAAAATCTTTTCTGTATAATTTGATTGATGGACAAGTATTCCATTATTCATATGCTCAATTTGTAATCCAAGACAATATTTGGTTTTTCCAAGATCTTTCATTTCAAATTCTTTCTTCAAAAGTACAGTAGTTTCATGAATTTCTTTATGTGTGCCGATAAGGTTCAAGTCATCAACATAGACGGCGATGATTACAAATCCGGATGTTATTTTCTTAATAAAAACACATGGGCAAATAATATTATTGGTATAACCTTTACTTATTAAGTAATCACTTAAACGTTTATACCACATGCGTCCAGATTGCTTTAACCCATACAAGGATCGTTGTAACTTAATTGAATACATTTCCTTGGGTTTTTCACTTAATGCTTTTGGCATTTTAAATCCTTCGAGAACTTTCATTAGACGCATTTCTAAATTTTTGGAAACTACCAGGCTGATTAGATATCTAAACGTAATTGTATCCATAACTGGGGAATATGTTTCCTCATAATCAATTCCTGGTCTTTGAGAAAAACCTTGAGCTACAAGTCTAGCTTTATATCTTATAATTTCATCTTTCTCATTTCGTTTTCATATGAAAACCCATTTATAACCCACAGGTTTCACACTTTCTGGTGTGAGGGCAATGCGTCCAAAAACATTACGTTTGTTCAACGAATTTAATTCAGCTTGCATGGCTTCTTTCCATTTATGCCAGTCATGTCTATTTTGACATTCAATGACAGACTTTGGTTCAGGATCATCATTCATAATTTCACGCGCAACGACATAGGAAAATATTTCATCAATGTTTCCTATTTCATCTCGATTCCATAATATACTTGTTTGGCCATAATTTATGGAAACCTCATTGTTAACATCATTCATTTCCTCTTGTGGAGGAGTTTCGATATTTTGTGTTTTTTCAGAAACACTTTCCTTATGATCATTTGCATTTTCTACATTCTTTCTTTTGCTAGGATTCTTATCATTTGAACCAATTGGTCTTCCACGCTTTAAGCGTGCTTTAGACTCTTGAATGACTTTATCACCAGATTTTTCATTTGGGATTTTAATCCAGGTTGGGGCATTAACAGCCGGTATATGTGATTTTGTCACTCTTTTAGTATCAGTAAATGCATGAGGCAATTTATTTGCAATTTCCTGCAAGTGCATTATTTTTTGAACTTCTTTTTCACATTGGTTAGTTCGAGGATCAAGATATAATACTGATGGCTCACACCATGATACATCTTTTTCTTTGTTTTTCTTTTCTTCTCCCAATGTTGGAAAGTTTGCCTCATCGAAGTGGCAATCTGCAAAACGTGCTGTAAAAACATCACCTGTTAAAGGTTCAAGATATCTTATGATTGAACTTGTTTCATACCCAACATATATTCTCAACCTTCTTTGAGGTCCCATTTTTGTACGCTGTGGTGGAGCAATAGGAACATATACAGCACAACCAAAAACTCTAAGGTGGAGATGTTTGGCTCTTGGCCAAAAACAAGTTGTAAAGGAGAGTATTTATGATATGCACTTGGTCTTATACGAATTAATGATGCAGTATGTAAAATAGCATGACCCCAAATAGACACAAGAAGTTTTGTTCTCATTATTAATGGTCTAGCAATTAACTGGAGACGTTTAATCAAAGATTCAGCTAAACCATTTTGTGTGTGTACATGAGCAACTGGGTGTTCAACAACAATTCCTACAGACATACAATAATCATTAAATGCCTGAGACGTAAATTCACCAGCATTATCCAATCTTACTCTTTTTATAGTATGATCAGGAAAATGTGCTCTTAGTTTAATGATTTGTGCAAGAGATTTTGCAAATGCAACATTACGTGTTGATAATAGACAAACGTGAGACCATCTACTTGATGCATCTATTAAGACCATAAAGTATCTAAATGGTCCACATGGTGGATGAATCGGTCCACAAATATCTCCCTGAATTCTTTCAAGAACGCAGGGATTTCCATTTCAATTTTAATAGGTGAAGGTCTTATAATCAACTTACCAAGGGAGCATGATACACATTGAGTTGTTTTTCCTAGCAGTAGCAGTAGCAGTAGCAGTAGCAGTAGCAGTAGCGGTAGCAGTAGCGGTAGCAGTAGCAGTAGCAATAGCAGTAGCAGTAGCAGTAGCAGTAGTAGTAGTAGTAGCAGTAGCAGTAGTAGTAGCAGGAGGAGTAATTTGAATTGGAGTAGTAGCAGCAGTAGTAGTAGTAGCAGTAGCAGCAATAGTTTTTTTTTACTTCTTCTTTAGTGTATCCTTGGGCTACAAGTCTGGCTTTGTTTTTTTGATCGCTATACCTCTTTCTTATTTCTTGTTTCTGAAGATCAATCGTGTTCCAATGGGCCTTTTTTTCCTTTTGGAAGAGGTACATATGTCCAAACAGCTTAATTTGAATTGGAGAAGTTCTTTTTGCTTGAATCTTTCATGGTTTGTTGAATCTTTTTAGGTTCTTCCTGTGACAGAAAGCAAGCAAATAAACATTCATTAGATATTAGACTTATATTGCAAGTATTTGAATATAGAGTTGAACTAAATTTGCTTCTAGTCTGCATATTTGAGTTCACATCACTTAGAACTAAGTCTAAGGGATGATTCTTTTCAGTTCTTGAGTTGGAAACTTTATCAACAACAATTTGACTGTCAAGATTTGATTCATTGGATTCAGGAACTTGTGCATTTGTCCATGTTTCTTCTTGAGTTTCTTCATTGATACTGGTATCAGTAGGAGAATGATTTTCATTCAAATTATGTGGTTCGTTGTTATTACTGACATCAGTGTTGTTTGGTTCACCATCATCATTTTGAGTTTCTGAGTTACTACTGGGATTAGTAGTATCTTGTGAGATCACGTTATTACTGGTGTCAAGATTGCTAGGGTTACCAGAGTTACTACTGTCCTCAGTATATACTGTGGGATAAGCATTAACAAGGATATATTTCATTGTATCTTGACTACCATTGCTTGATGATGATCTTCCTTGTGGACTTTGATTGTTTGTTTCACCTGCATTACAATCATAACTAAAATCAAGTGATTTGGTTAGATTATCAATATTGAATAACCAATCTGGACCATTTCCCTGTTCATTCATCAAATTTTCATTAAAGGATACATCCACACTTTCTTCAATGATCCTCCGCCTTTTGATGAATACTCTGTATGCTTTGCTTTGAGTTGAGTATCCTACAAAGATTCCATCATCTGATTTGCAGTCAAACTTAACAATTTGTTCTCTTGTAATTAAAATTGTACAAGGACAACCAAATGATTTTAAGAAACTTATTGAAGGTTTTCTTTTGTTAAAAAGTTCATATGGTGTTTTAAAATGTGGCTTAATTATTAATACTCTGTTTTGAACATAACAAGCAGTATTAACAGCTTCAGCCCAAAATGTAATTGGTAATTTTGAATCTGCAAACATGGATCTGGCTGCTTCAATGATTGTTCTATTTCTCCTTTCAGCTACACCATTTTGTTGTGGAGTTCTAGGTAAGTTGTACTGTCTGTCAATGCCTTTAAGATCACAAAAAGTAATTAAGTTAGCATTCTTAAATTCTGTGCCATTATCACATCTAATGGCTTTCACTTTGTGATCTCTTGTGTTTTCCAGATTGACTATCATATTCTTTATGATTTCACTTGTTTCATCTTTGGTCCTGAGAAAGAAAACCCAAGTATACCTAGAAAAATCATCAGTAATAACAAGACAGTACTGTTTATTTCCAATACTCATTACATTTGTAGGACCAAATAAGTCCATATGTAAGAGCTGCAAATGGTCAGAAATAGAATTTATTGCTTTGGACTTATGAGAAGTTTTGTGCTGTTTACCTTTCAGGCATGCAACACAATGATAATCACACATGAATTCTTTTTTAGTTAAACCAACTACCAAATTCTTTTTGACTAAATTATTCATATTTTTAAAATTTGTGTGACACATCCTTCTATGCCAGATTTCTGATTCATTGGTGTTTGCCTTGGATATAAAACAGTTGATCTCATTTGAAGGAATGAGTTCTCCCCTATATATCCAGGCAATACACATTGTTTCTCCTTGGGGTTCTTAAAATAATATATTTTTCATCTAAAATAAAGTCAAGAGAAAGAATGATGCACTCTATATCTGTAAAAAGAATTTTGTTCTTTTTATCACATACTTGTGAGATACTAACCAGATTATATTTAAGTTCAGCAACAAAAAATACATCATCAAAAGTAATCTTACCATTTGATACCATACCTTTACCTGTAATCCTACCACCTCTTGGATTTTCACCAAAAGCAACATATCCTCCTTCAAAAGACTTGAAATCTCTAAGAATTTGAAGATTTCCAGTCATGTGCCTAGAGCATCCACTATCAATATGCCATGTTCTTCCTTCTTCAGGGATCTGAATGCTCTGCACAAAAAGTAAATGGATTAGTTAATTTTGGGAACCCAAGCTTGTTTTGTCTTTGGTTCATCCTTTGAAGAATAAGATGTTCGACTAGTGTGAGCTTTTGATGCAGGTTTGGTCTTCATATGTTGATTGTTACTGCTGTTTGGTTTTACTACTGATTTTGGTTTATACCCATAGTTTTTGGCTTTTGAGTATTTTACTACTGATGGACCAGTAGTATTTAGGTAATAGGATTTCTTAGGATGATCAGTAGTATTATAGTAATTGTATCTGACAGCATTGTAATTAGGTCTAGTACCAGTAGTAAATCTTTGATTGTTACTACTGATGTTTGAAAAACTTGAATTCTTATAAAACTGATTTGGCTTTCGATTATTTTCAAAATAATGACTTCTCTTTGGACTTTCATGCCTGATATTTTGCACAAATCTTTGTGCAGATCTACCAAATTTTGGGACTTCAACATGTGGGTTTTTTGTTTGTTGAGCCTTTTCAGTTTGTTTTAATTTGGATTCTTTTAATTTTTCTTTATTTTCTTTAAATTCCTTAAATTCCTTGCAATTAATTGGATTAAAGTGACAATCCTTTGCTAGATGATTAACTTTATTACAAATCAGACATGTTAATTTTGTTGTTTTAGCACTTTCAGGCTTTCTTTGTTCTTTTAACTGATTTAAATTTCTTTGATTTCCCCTTCTTAAAATAGTGGGTATATTTTCTAAATTATATTTTGGAGATTGATATGAGCTGTTGATAGGTTTTTTAATCCGATAGAATAACTGCAACTTAATTTAAAAAAAAATTGCTCTGCGACACTGTAAGACCCATATCAGGTCTGCCCCTGATTGTTTTATATGTGTGTAACAATCAATTAGCCAAAATGCTTTGGTTATTCAATTATCGATTATCCATAAAACCAGCAACCAAAGCAGTTCTTTATACATGGTTCATTTACAACAACAATAAAAAATACTTACTTTCTTTAAAAGATGAATATATAAAAACAAAATGTAAATAATTATATTTATTTTAATCAATTTGATTAATTGATTTACTAGTCTACTTTTTGCTCGTGGCTCACCTTTATTTGAATCCACAACCGAAAGAATTTACATTCTCCTACTCGTTTTCAATCTTATAAAATATAACATCTCTTAATTTGTATTATGTATGACGTTAGGGAACCGATTCGTACATAACATATTTTAAAAATAAAGAGCAATTTTAAATGAAAAAATAATTGTGCCTATTTCCCCTTTTACCGATATATTACCCCTCTATTGAAACCCTTTCTCACATCCACTGATTTCCTCACCGGCCATCTCTCCTACGCCGACTTCATCCGTCAATTCCATGCTCTCTTCCTCCACTTGTTAAAAATAAGTAGTCTTGATCTTATCTCCAGCCTCAGTTAATTCATCTTATTTATAATCCTTCTATCAATTCACATTACTCTATCTCCTGCAAATATGATTTTTACTCAATGAGAATTAATCGACTTTATTGGTCTCAGTAATCTGTTATCTCCTTCACTACATCCTCAGTCGCTTCTAAACTTACGTCGTTGTTCCCTGTGTGTAAGACTACCCGTAATGGGTAGTTTGGTCACCCTTGCCACCTCTGCGCCACATCAGCCCGACCAAACACATAAAAAATCTCGACCAAACACACGTAAACAGGCGACCAAATCATTCCCCTTTGAAAAAACCTTTCCCCTTTGAAATTCGATCGGTCGTCTGGACGACCGATACACCCTCCGGACGCGTCGATTTGGCATGGGCGTAAGGGGGGGACGCGTCGAGTTGGATGCCACATGGGACGACCTTTGCCTTGCGACCTTAGCGTTACGCATGGTCTAATCATCATCGATTCTCCTCAATTCCTTTCAATGTTATAGAGTTGTCGCTCTAATTTTTAGTCTCCAACAAGTGAAAAAGTCTGATACAGCGGGGATTTTGTAATCGTCCCGTTGTACCGGACATATCAAAGGAGTGGAGTTAACTCACCGCAATTCCAGCGCTGATTTTAAAGGAGAGATTCGATTTCGAGAACATGTTGAAGGCGGTGGAGAAATATAAGTTGGCGTATATACCAGTCTCAGCGACGATGGCAAAATCCGACCTTGTTCTGAAATATGACCTGATCTCACTTCACTTTGTCGGAAACGATGGCGCTCCGCTTGGAAAGAAATCTCCAATAGCTTCACGACGAGGTTTCTCATTGTCTAGATTGTACATGTATGTGCCACACACGTGATATTTCTGCGCGTATGATTTTTCAACCTTTAATATTGATAAAAGGGTAGAAATTGTCTATTCACATGAAAATGCTTTGTATTCCCAAAAGATGCTCTGTACGTATCAGTCCTCATGACTTTGTGACAAAACTCACATGTTTCGATATACTACCTCCGTATCAAAATAAGTGATATATTTAGGATAACACGGTCTTTGAGGCAAAAGATTAAAAGATAATTTAAGATAGATTATAATGGATAGTTAGTAAAGAATGAGTCCCACTTTTTTTGAATAAAGTTATATTAATGATGTTTAAAAGTAAAAATAAGGGTAAAAGGGTAATTTTATTTTATTAAAGTAGATAGTTAGTTGAGAAAAGATATCACTTATTTTATTACACTTCTAAATGGAAAGTGTATACTTCCTCCGATTCAAAATAAGTGATACACTTTCCTTTTTGTGATGTATCAAAATAAGTGATACACTTTGAAAATTTATCTTATTTGGCAAAAAAATAGTGGGACCCACACCCACTAACTATCTACTTTAACAAAGTGAAAAGACCCCTTTACCCTTACTTTTACTTTTAAACATCATTAATTCCACTTTATGCAAAAAGTGTAGGACCCATTTCCTACTAACCATCTAATTAATCTAATTTAATCATCAATATAAACTTTTGCCTCAAAATCTGTGAAATTCAAAGTGTATCACTTATTTTGAATCGGAGAAAGTAACTTATTTTGATACGAATAATTTTAAAAGCTGTATTTTATCTAATAAAATTAACATTTACGGCCGCTATTACACATATAAATACGCGCACGGATTCACCAACTCGTCAACGAATCCATTTATTCTAAGCAAGAAATAAAGTGCTCTTACAAAACCCTCAATTCGATTCCCCCAAATTTCCAAATTCACGAACTCAATCAACAAAAATCTGCAAATTACACAATTACAAATCGAGGATATTGATTCAGAGAACCCTAAATCCCAAATTTCCAGTTAACGTATTAATTCAATTTTATCATTTTGATGTATCGTCCAGACACCGATTGGGCAATAGATGCCAAGGCGGCGGTTGTGGCGGAATCAACATGGAGTAGATACGAAGATAAACTGTTTGAAGACGCGTTAGTGATGTATCCGGATGACGTTATAGGCCGGTGGCAGAAGATCGCCGACGCAGTTCCTGGTAAGTCGCCGGAGCAGGTGAGAGCTCATTACGAGGTGTTGGTTCACGATTTGCTTCAGATTGATTCCGGTCAGGTTGAGTTACCTAGTTATGCCGATGATGATTCCGACGACTCCTTTCTGAGCGGGGATCCCGAGCTACGAGCTAGTCAGATCTCGTTTGGAATGACGAAAGGATCTAAACATGGCGACGGTGAAAGGAAAAAAGGAACGCCGTGGACGGAGGAAGAACACAGGTACGTTGCGTTTTGTCACTTGTACGTTTTAATTAAATCCTTACTTTCAAATTAATTGTTTCAGTTTGTTAATTGCACATTAGATTGTTGCTAAATTTTGATTTAAAATTACTTTAATTAGGCTATTTCTGATTGGACTGCAACGGTACGGGAAGGGAGACTGGCGGAGCATTTCACGAAACGTGGTGGTTTCACGAACACCGACGCAAGTTGCGAGTCATGCTCAAAAGTATTTTCTCCGGCAGAATTCGATGAAGAAAGAGAGGAAGAGATCAAGTATTCATGACATTACCACAACAACTGACACTGTGGCGGTGCCGCCACCACCACCGGCGAACTTTCAAGGTGGAGGAGCAGCAGCACAATTGGGATTTGAACATCAACAAAACTTTGGGTACCCTATGTAAAATTACGAAATTAGCCATTATTATGTATAGATATAGATAAGATATTTATATACAGGGAAAAATAGGATATTTATTTTCCTCCAACTTTAATGCCAACCACCATAATTTGTAAATAATTAATTTGTAGTGAACATTCGAGTTATAGTGTAATTTTGTTGAACTTTGACGCTTTAACATGTAGAATTGTGATTGTGTATCATGCACAATGACACGGGTTTAGTGGTTTTAATTGCGATGCTAAAATGTTTTAGCTTTATCGTCAATATTTAGGCTTGCCGGTATGGGTCCACGCCCACCGGCGTGGGAGCTGATGTGGACAAAGTCACGGCGTGGCGAGAGATCGGAACCCCCCCCCCCCCCAACGGCGTTGGGGTGCGGCGTGGCGAGAGATGGGCACGGACAACGCTCGGCAACGGGCGTGGATTGTTGTTTTTGATCGAAAGTAGCCGTTGTACAACGGCATTATAGCCGTTACAATTAAAAAAAAACTTTTTTTTTTAATTATTTACCTATATATATTACACACTTTCACTCATTTTACACACACAATTAACCTATTTTATTCTTTACAAACTCCTATCTTCATACCTCTCTACTTACAATGGATCCACACAACAATCCTCCACAAACACCCAACCAACCTTCACAACAAAATATACCACCGAACATAGGATTTGGTAGCTACGAGCCGTATGTCAACATCCTAAGTTCCGGTATTGTCCCACCTCCACAATTTTATCCACAAACCGCACCTCAATTTCAACTCCCTCAATTTCAACAACCCCAATATTCACAAAATGTATCTCAATTTGCACCCACCAGTCAATATTTTCAACAACAAGAAATTCATCAACAAACCCAAACACAAGAACGACAAGCGGGGGGAGCAAGCGAAAGGGGAAAGCGAAAGGGAAAGCGAAAAGGAAAGAAAAAGAGGTTGTTGAAGACGTTGGGGAAGAAGATGTGGAAGAAGACACACAACTTTCATGGACGGAAAAGGAGGAACTTGTGTTGTGCCGAGCTTGGTGTGCGACTTCTAAAAACGAGAAGGACGGGAATGGCATGAGAATTAAAAACTATTGGGAAGCCATTCTTTCTAAATTTCATAACTTCCTGGGAGTCGCGCCATACCGAAAAGACAATAGTCTTAGTAGCAAATGGCGTGACATAAACAACAAGGTTACAAAATTCAATGGTATATACAACAAACTCTCGTCGGAAAGAAGTAGCGGAATGACCGCGTTTGATGTTATGGAGGCCGCCAAGAAACAATACAAAGTTGAAAGACATTGGTTGATTTTAAAAGAGGATCCAAAATGGATCGGCACAATTACTAAAGATCAACAACAATCGAAGCGCTCAAAAAGTTCACAATAGGTTGACGTTTCTGATGGTCGTTCTCGTGTCGACCTTAATGCAGGGGATGATGAATTTCCCGATGACCTATTCGACGACATTGATGAAACCCCAACTCCTCTTGAACGACCAATTGTAAGAGACAAGGCTAAACGAGCGGGTAGGCATGCGGCGGAAAAGAAAGCGAAGAGCAAGCATAGGGAAGACATTCAAAAACGATAAACGAGCACTTTGAGGCAACGAAAGAGCGCGTAGAGATGCGTCGTCAACAAGTTCAACTGGAACAAGAACGACGTCAGCAAGAGAGGGAGAAAGATGAAAGAGATAGGGCGCTTACAACCGAACAAAGAATGATCAATAATTTGAATATTTTGAGTATGCAACCGCCGCCAGGCATGCCGCAAGAAGATCTTCAACATTTCCTAGCCGCGAAGGAAATGGCTCGAAAAGCCATGAGCGATTTAGGATTGTAGTTTTTTTATTTTAAGTATTTTTAATTTTAAGTATTTGTATTTCTAATTTTAAGTATTTGTATTTTTAATTTAATGTATTGTTATTTTTAAGTATTTTTAATGGAAGTTTAATATTATGTTTAAAAAATAAATGGAAAAGAAATGATGAGATGGAAAATAAAATGGTGTGGTGTGGTGTGGTGGATATTTCCACCAAATGATGTGGTGTGGTGGTGGTGTGGTGTACGAGGTGGCGATGATGTGGCGGAAAAGGACACCACCACATGTGGTGCCCATACCCACTAACCTTATGAGATTGGAGTTTAAGAATCTTTAAGCCTGACGTGATTGGAGGATGATTATTTGTGAAGGTGTGGTCCGTGTGGATAACAAGACTGCAAAACCTAGGATACAAAATGATGTTGACGGGCAATTTGACCATTTACTCATTTAGGATAAGTCTTTGACTTGTCAAAGTCAAATGATTATTAACCATTCGGCATTCACTATCAAAACTTGATTATCTACCTTTGCAACTACTTCAAGATTTGGTAGTTGCTCACTTGCTCATTTTTCATATTTAAGTTGTTGTATTAGACCGGTGCCAACGGGCAGCGTCTCTTCAACGCCGGTTCTCGCCGGTTTGGTGGCACCGTTGGCACGGTCTCGCCACTTTGCCGCCGGTTTGAGCCAAGCCGGTTTGAGGACGGGCGGTGAGTGTGTCGCCGGTTGAATGGGTGGGTCCAAGGGGATATTTTGTGTGTGTGTGTGTTTTGTAATGGTGGGTCCCAAAAAATTAAAGGGAAGTGGTATTGTTGGCATGGATACGTCAGTTTAGTGTCGGTTGGAGGGTGAGCTGACGTGGCGCTTATTTGGCAACAACTGACGGTATCAGTTTGCCAAACCATTGGCGCCGGTCTTAATTCAATTGCACCATCTTTGGTAGATTTTGTTTTGTTTTGTTTTTATTTTCCCTCTTTTATTTTTAAGAAAATGATAAGAGCACTGGGTATGGGGTGTTAAACCCCGATTATTACCCTAAAACCCCGGCAACACCACACCATCTCCCCCGTTAAAACTCCCTCGACGTGGCCTTAACGAAGCGTTATACGAATTGTGAGAAGGGGGACAAATATGGATACCATGAATGTTAAAGCTATAACACCAGGGAGTGTAAAAGTTATTTGGGTGTTAAAGTTATAACACCGGGGAGTGAAAAATTATAACGGGGTTAAAGTTTGGTTAAAAAGCAAAAAAAGCTTTAACATCCCTATAACACCAAAACCATACTTTGTGCTCTAACTAACTTTAAAATTGTCAAGATACATCAATTAATAACCAATCTCTGCATTGTATAATTTCTCTTTTATTAATAGAAAATACAAATTAAAGATTGTATAATTTCTTTTTTATTAATAGAAAATACAAATTCCTTATACAGCCTTTAAGATTATCACTAACAAAATCCTTATTTTTATTTAAGACTAGCTATAACGGAAAAGGGTTGAAGCGGCGTGTAGAAAAATCATCCCAAGTCGATTTTCAATGTGTATATGATTTAGAAAACAGGCAAAATGTCTTTAATAAAACTTACATACCCGTAATGTCTTTAAGCTTTCTCTCTCAAAACCCTCATCACCCAACATCCTCGTTTTCTTCCCCGGGTTTTTCATAAACTTGAGATCGGTTGAGATAGCAACCCCAAGAACCGGAATCCCAACTTTTTTAACTTGTTCCCTAACATCGAAACTTGTTGTGGGGTTATAAGAAATTGAACGATCCTAGGTTATGTTTCGAGCTAGTTTTCTATACACTCAAGCAGCTAGATAAAACCACAGCAAAGAGAAGTCTATTTCAAACCATTAAATTTAAATTATTCCAATTCAGATTTCAATGGTTCAAAGTCCGATGAGAAAGCAAAAGAAACCTTTGGTCTGGTGATTCTGTCCTGGAAAAAATATATCCAGATCAATTAGGTCGATCTGATTAAAGAAGAAGATGAGATCATAGGGGATTTCTTTGTGATTGATTCGTTTTCACTTTGTGAATTTAGTCGCCTTAAACTACAACACATAACAGCAAAAGTGATTTCTTTTTGGCTCTCTAATAAAAAAATCCCATTCACAATTACACTACTGAGCGAATCTGAAGCACAATAACACTACTTATGTATCATCCGTCCCAACTTAACCTAGTTTCATCCAATGAGTTGGATATGAAGTTGTTAATGTGTGTTGTTTTGACATAGTTAACGTAATCGTTGTAGTCCATAGTGAACAAGGTGCTTTGGTAACGGGTTTCTCACCGAGTCTGTAATTGTAACCTGCCACTCGATTGCTTCCATTCTTGTCCAACCTATCAAAATGCAATCCTTTTTTTGTAATTTATCTTAGTTTCATAAAATCACCTATTACGGTCTACCTTTAATTTTTATAATAATTAATATATTAAAAAAACAGGATAAAAACTATTATAAGATGTATGCTTTAGTCGACCATTGACCTGTGTCCTTTCTAGGTATCAAATATAACCCAAATAATGAGGTAATAACACTTTCTCGAAACCATTAAACCTTCTTGAGCAGCTACATCAGGCAAGTATGTGGCATTACGCTTTGTATTATAATCGGGATCAGTGAACTCAATAATTATACCATGTTTTCCAACCTGCAACATAAAACAAAATTACATTTTCTAAAAAACAAGAGATGTTTTTATTACATACAAGAGTTAATTCAAAACATAGTTAATTCAAAAATTCAAAAGGGTAAGTTCTGAAATACGATGCCTATAATTATAAAAAAAATTGCCCTTTAATTATACGCCATAAAAAGTAATAAGCATAGACTTGTATATAATATTAATTAATACATACCTCCCAATCGAGATGATTAGCAGCATTTTCATGATTAGTAAGAATTGAAACCGTGCATTGCAAAAACGGCAATTCTTTGTGATGCGGATCGATAATCAAATGGCCAAGAATCACAAAGAAGTCAAGAACTTCTCAATAATAATCACCCGTAGGTTTTCAAACTAAAAATAAAAAAAATCAAGTCCCTTTCTAAAGAACAAAAGATCCCATATATATGGGGAACAAAGAAAACACAGATACGTAATTCTAATTCCTAAAAACGAGGATTTGGATAGGAATATAATTTCCTAAGCAATCCTATTATTAAACATTCAAATAAAAGATAACAACTAAAAATTATTATTAAATAATATTAGATGCTCCTGCATCATCCTCCCCGGCTTGAAAAACGTCCTCCTCCACGTCCATGTCCTCGTCTTGATCACCTACGTATGGAGACAAATCAGCCACGTTGAAGGTGGCTGACACATTGTAATGTCCAGGGAGATCAATTTTATATGCATTGTCATTAATCCGCTTAACAACCCGAAATGGACCATCGGCACGAGGTTGCAACTTACCAAAACGACCAGGTGGAAACCGTTCTTTACGCAAATGAATCCAAACGAGATCACCCACTTTGTATAAAACCCGCTTACGATGCTTGTTGGCTTGAATCTGATATTTTTCATTGTGTTTAGTAATTGTGTCATGTACTCTCGCATGAAGCTCTTTAATCTGCTTAGATCGATCATCTCCAGGAACACTAACATGCTCAGTAAGTGGGATTGGTGTCAAATCAAGTGGCGTAAGTGGATTGCGGCCATAAACGATAAAAAACGGGCTACTTTCGGTGGTGCGATTAGTAGATCGATTATAAGCAAATTCAGCTTGCGGGAGAGTAAGATCCCACTGTTTTGGATTATCACCGATAAGACTACGCAACAGATTACCCAAACTTCGATTAGTAACTTCGGTTTGTCCATCGGTTTGTGGATGGTGAGAACTACTAAATTGCAACTTTGAACCCATACGCGTCCAAAGAGTGCGCCAAAAATGACTCACAAACTTGACATCTCGGTCCGATGTGAGAGTTCGTGGTACACCATGGAGCTTAACAATTTCAGCAAAATATAACTTTGCGATTTGGCTCGCATCATACGTTTTAGAACATGGGACAAAATGGGCCATCTTAGAAAACCGGTCAACGACAACCATGATCGAATCTTTTTGTCGTTGTGTGCGGGGTAATCCCATGACAAAATCCAAACTAACATCCTCCCATGGGCCTGTGGGTACCGGCAGCGGAGTGTACAAACCGGCATTAGTATGGTGAGTTTTGGAAATATGGCAAACACGACATCTTGCAATGATATGGGAAACATCACGCTTCATTTTGGGCCAGTAAAAACGACTATGAATTAAGTCGATGGTCTTGTCCCTCCCAAAGTGTCCCGCTAAACCCCCTGCATGACTCTCCAAAATAATAGAGTCCCGAAGAGAACACAATGGAACACATAACCGAGAACCTTTAAAAAGATACCCTTCATGTTTTGAAAAATCCCGAAATGGTATAGTAGCACAAGCGCGCCATATGGTTTTAAAATCTGGATCATCCTGATATAGGTCACGAAATGAATCGAAACCACATACCTGGACTTTTAATGACGAAATGAGCACATGGCGACGGCTTAATGCGTCAGCAACAATGTTGGCAGAACCGGCTTTATGGCGAATAACAAATGAATAGGCTTGTAAATATTCCACCCATTTGGCATGACGAGGGTTAAGTTTATGTTGACCATTTATATATTTTAGTGCCTCATGATCAGAAAAGAGAATAAACTCATTTGACAATAAATAATGACGCCAATAATCCAAACTCCGAATAATTGCATAGAATTCCTTGTCGTAAATAGAGTACTTGCGACGAGCTTCATTAAACTTTTCACTAAAAAAAGCGATCGGTCGTTGATTTTGGCTCAAGACTCCGCCTATACCAAGTCCGGAGGCATCACACTCAACTTGAAATACTTCATCAAAGTTAGGGAGGGCTAACACCGGTGCTTGTGTTACTCGTTCTTTTAATTCTGCAAACGCTTTGTCGGCTTCCTTAGTCCACTTAAATTTTCCACCTTTCATGCATTCCGTCATTGGAGCGATAATACTACTGAAATTGCGAATGAAACGTCGGTAGAAAGATGCTAACCCATGAAAACTACGAATATCATGTATTGTAGTCGGTGTAGGCCAAGTCAAAATTGCTTCTACCTTTGTAGTATCCATACGAATGCCTTCCCCGGAAACCACATACCCAAGAAAGATAACTTCACTAGCAAGAAAATGACACTTTTTTTTATTTGCATATAACTTCTGTTCTTGCAAAACACAAAAAACTTGTTCAAGGTGTGATAGGTGTTGTTTTGTGTCATTGCTAAAAATCAATATATCATCAAAATAAACAACAACGAAGCGACCAATAAA
Source organism: Calendula officinalis (assembly GCA_963853835.1). Lineage (NCBI taxonomy): Eukaryota > Viridiplantae > Streptophyta > Magnoliopsida > Asterales > Asteraceae > Calendula > Calendula officinalis. Next base: position 88,192,930 of record OY970823.1, read on the forward strand.
AGGTTTAAATACGTGGTTCATGAGACGCATGAAGGTGCTCGGGGCATTAGATAATCCAAACGGCATCACCATCCATTCGTACAACCCGTCACGTGTTTTAAAAGCGGTTTTCCACTCATCTCCCGGACGCATGCGAATTTGGTGGTACCCGCTTCGCAAATCAATCTTTGAAAATATTTTTGCTCCATGTAATTGATCGATTAAATCATCAAAACGAGGAATTGGGAAACGATATTTAACCGTAATTTTGTTGACAGCTCGACTATCTATGCACATGCGAAAAGTGCCATCATGTTTCGGTACTAACAAAGCCGGGACAGCACACGGGCTCATGCTTTCGCGGATCAAACCTCTGTCAAGTAAATTGGTCACCTGTCTATGTAATTCATCAAAATCTTTAGGGTTCATACGATATGCAGGCTTGTTTGGAATAGAGGCACCTGGTAAAAAGTCGATGCAATGTTGTATTTCCCTCATTAAGGGTAGGCCGGGTGGAATTTCATCAGGCAATACATCTTGAAACCGAGACAATAACGGTTGAACTAAATCTGTTATTGACGGTGACGTTGGGTTCGTCTCCGTTACTACTAAAGCAAGCATAATTGGATGTGGGGTGAGCTTTGTCAATCCTATCAATTGTGATTTAGTCAACATAAATGCATCAGTAGGATTTTGTCTTGTGTCAAGTGGGGCTAACACAATATTGACTCCATCCTTTAAAAAACTATAAGTATTCCGAAAACCGTCATGTTTAGTTTTACGATCATATTGCCAAGGTCGTCCTAACAAGATGTGACAAGCATCCATGGGGATTACTTCACACCACACTTCATCAACATATTTTTTTCCAATCGAAAATTGTACAAGACAACGCTTACTAACCTTGACAACACTACCTTTTTTTAACCAGGTGAGCTGGTATGGTTCCGGGTGATCTTCTGCGTGGAGACCAAGCTTCTCAACCATACTTGTTGCAACCATGTTGTCACAGCTTCCACTGTCAATGATTATAGTACAAACTTTTCCTTTAGTTGTGCATTTTGTACGGAATATATTGTTCCGAAGCCACAACGAGTCATCAACGGATTTCACCACATCCACATTCAAAACACGTTGAGTTATTAAAGCCTCCCCATGATCGGCGTACACAATTTCTTCGGTTTCCTCTACCATGTCTGCATCGTTTTCGGTATCATATATAGGTGCAACATCATCCACAAATGTGACCAGTTGTTTGTTTGGACATTCCCGGGCGAGGTGGCCCAATCCTTGGCATTTAAAACAACGAATAACGCGTGCGTTAGTTGGTTTAACGGAAGCACTAGCTGTTACATCAGGTTGTTGTGACGATGATGTTTGTGTTGGGGGTAGCCGAGATGGGTTCGTTACTCGGTTGCCTGTTGATCGACCCCGATTTTTTAATTGTTTTTCTACTTTAAGAGCTAGTCTACACACATCCATGTAGGTCCAATATTGTTGAAGATGAACAACATCGGCAATATCCGACCTGAGAGCACCCAAAAATCGAGCTATGACTTGTTCCTCTTCTTCCTCTATGGCACACCTCATCCGAAGTCGATCAAATTCAGCGATAAAATCCTCAACAGATGATGCCCGTTGAGATAAATTGTGATATTCTATAAATGCTTCTTGTCTATGGTTCACAGGAAGAAATTTTGCTGACATCAACTTCTTCATCTTGGACCATGTCTCCACCTTGGATTTCCCGTCTCTCATACGTTGTTTCTTGTTATGGTCCCACCAAAGGGACGCAGATTTTCGGAGTTTAATTGCAACAAGCTTCACCTTCAAGTGCTCGGGAATATCCCGCAGATCAAAAATTCTTTCAACCGTGCTCAGCCAATCGATAAAATCATCCGGATGGGCCTTTCCCACAAACTCGGGGATCTCTATTTTCATCCCAAAGTTGCGCAAAGGATCATCACGGTTCATCCCACGAAGATTCTGGCGATGTACACCGAAAGGATTATCACCTTCGTCGCCCTCGTAAACGTCAGGGTTCGATTCAGTTTCCTCATCGTGAATCTCGTGTTGGATTTCGAGGTCTCTAATTCTCTGTTGTAGGCGTTCGATCTCAACATCGCGTGGGTCTCGTTGTTCAACATCGCTGCCTCGGTCGGCGTTTCTGCGAGCAGCATTACGAGGAGGTCTTCCACGCCCCGCCATTTGTCTATCACTAGCTCTGATACCAAATGATGCGGATCGATAATCAAATGGCCAAGAATCACAAAGAAGTCAAGAACTTCTCAATAATAATCACCCGTAGGTTTTCAAACTAAAAATAAAAAAAAATCAAGTCCCTTTCTAAAGAACAAAAGATCCCATATATATGGGGAACAAAGAAAACACAGATACGTAATTCTAATTCCTAAAAACGAGGATTTGGATAGGAATATAATTTCCTAAGCAATCCTATTATTAAACATTCAAATAAAAGATAACAACTAAAAATTATTATTAAATAATATTAGATGCTCCTGCATCACTTTGGCTTGTATTGGAGGGAATCGATGATCCCTTAGAGCACTGCAAAATAAACCATTAATGAGAATATATTTCACAGAAATCAAATGCAATTGATAGAATAAAAGTAAGGTTAACAACTTAAAATGGAAGTCATTAAAATCATAATAACTAACCTAGTTAAAGCATAATCTTTAAAACCATTTACTATTCCACGAGGAGAAAGAGTCCCAATGCATCCACGTAAACGAGGTTCATAACCGTTGACCACTTTTTTCCAAGTCACCAACAACGGGCTGAAATCGCAAAATACCTCAAACATAAACACTTGTAAATACTAGTTAACTTACAACCAACATAACTAAACTGAATTTAAATCAGAAATTTTCATAAAATGTCTCCAATGATCTTGATTGAATCTATAATTATATTGCATCTTATAACATAAGTTGAAGAATCACAATAACATAACTTGTTTATTAATATATCAAGAAGTGAAAACAGTACACAGTCAGTAACATAAAATTCCAAAATAACATCAAAGATCAAAACTTTATTGCTAATTTCACGTATCTCACACACTTAAGAGACCAAAGATCAAAACTTTATTGTTATTTTCACACATATTCATGTATCTCACACTCATAAAAGATCAAAGATCAAAACTTTATTGTTATTTTCACACATATTGACCCATAGAAACACAATATTAAAGGTGAAAATATTACTGTTGACCCTCATCAAAAGCAGGGGGAGGTACTTCTTCATCGTTGTAATGAGCCACAAGTGTATCGAAACAATAAACCACCATCTCCCTATTTGCAGACACCATTTTTCCTCTCAAATTTTAATCAATAAATTGAAAAGAAGGAATTAGAGCATCTCCAACCATAAACTCTATCCAACTCACTCTATCTCTATATTTAGTGGGCCCATTAACTCTAAACAAAACTTCAACTCCAACCATAAACTCTATCCATCCCTTTAAATATATAACAATTATATTTTAACTTAATTGGATGGATTGTTGGCTTGCAAACATAAAATAAAATCAATTAAATAGAAATAATTATTAGATAATTAAATAGAAGTGGTGGGGTCCATTGATAGAGGGGGCATTCTCTCACTTCAAATATAGAGTGAGCTTTTTTCTCACTCTATATTTAGAGTGAGAGATAGAGGTGAGTTGGAGGAGAAAAACTTTAAATATAGAGATAGAGGGGATGATAGAGGTTGGTTGGAGATGCTCTTAGGGTTTAAAACAAATACAATCACACCAATACGGATTGTAAAAATTATGTCGGTTTCAATTTATATATAATAACCGATTCAAGAATTTTTCAAATTGGGGTTGGGTTAGGTTTCGTATAACTAATAATCACAAACCGGTGTTGTTCGAAATCGCTTTGATAGATTCCCAAAACAACACCACTGAAGATGAACAACACAACACAAGAATAAACTGAATAAAGTTTTTATTTTTGATGAAATTCTGATTTTATTTTATATCTGGAAAGATGAATTATTCGGTGGATGGGCCCCTTTTTATAGAAAAGTAGGTATGTAATTGCAATAACAAGGTTTCTTTTTGCATAAATTGCATCTAGGTCCCTCACAAAGTTACAGTTAGGGGTAAGCACAAAAACCGAAAACCGAAACAAATCCGTTAAAGCCGACAAAACCAAACTGTTAAAACCGAAACCCTTTCAAAACAGGCGGTTTGGTTTTAGATTTTGGAAAAACCGATGGATTCGGTTCGCTTTCAGTGTTAACCAGAATCCGCCCCACTAATATTTAATTTATTATATATATTTTTTTTTTTTAATTTTATAGTTATTAAATATATGTCACCCCATTTAAATATTTGAAAGTACATTTGTTACGGTTCATTAATGTTTAGATTGTTATTATATGCTACAAAATATGTTTATATTTTGAAATTTTAGGCTAGAAATAATATTTATAATTGAATTATGTTATTAAATATTAAAGTTAATGCTGTAAATTAGATATTGTTGCTGAAATTGGTACGTAATTTTGAAAAAATGAAGATTGGTGCATGGAATTATATATTTGTGTTCATAACGAGGTGGGTTCGGTTTTAAAACCGAAACCAAACCGTTAATGGCTAAAAACCCGCTAAAACCGAAACCAATATATCTAATTTAATTATCATTATCATATTTTGTCTCAAAAATCGTGAAACTTACAATGTATCATTTATTTTAAATCGAAGGAAGTATATCTTTTCAAACTTTTCCTCACCTTAACCAACTTTGTTGACCTGATAGGCAAACCTAGTTTACCATGAATACCTCGTACACCCATTAGGGGTGTTGATCGGGTATAACTTTCGGCTATCGGGTAGTTCGGGCCGGGTAGCTCGGGTTTTTCAAATATAAGAAAATACCCAATACCCAAACCAATTTAAATTTGGGTATTTGGGTATGGGTAGTTCGGGTAATAGGTCGGGTACGGTATATCCACTAATACCCAAAAATTTGCAACCTTGTATTGTCGGCGACCACAATATTTTTATTCCGATCTTAATATACCATATTTGTTCATAATTTTACCGAACTCCAACCAATATGATACTCTATCATTGTGTTTTAAAAAAATCATTGATTTTTAAATGAAACTCATGAACTACAAACATAACGATCGTATTTTATTTATTAAACTATAAAATATTACCTTAAAAAAATTCCTTATAATAAAATTCGGTTATTCGGGTATACCCGTCAACTTAAAATATTACCCTATACCCGATTCGTATTATTTTCAGGTTACCCGATACCCAAATGTTTCTACCCAATACCCGAACTACCCGACCCGATCTACCCGAATTCGAAACGGGTCGGGCGGATAGAGCGATTTTGATTATTTTCGACAGCCCTAACACCCATACATCCAAGCAAAGTACCAATCTTTTGGGTTTGGGCAGGTGCCCGTGCCCTCAAGGAGTTGTAGCTTAAAAAATAATTATTTGAAGGCTACTGATAATAGATTTTCTTTTTATTTATTTACCTTTTTTTTTCTCTCTCTTTTTGCATTAGCCAACATTCATTTTTTTTAGAGTAAATTACATGAATAATACCTGTGATTTGCCACAAATTATGGATTTGGTTCCTAACTTTTAGAACTTACACCCGTGATCATCATGATTTGAACTTCGTATTACTTTTGGTCCAAAATCCTAACGGATGTTAAATTGAGGTGTTATTATGGATTTGGTTCCTAACTTTTAGAACTTACACCCGTGATCATCGTGATTTGAACTTCGTATTACTTTTGGTCCAAAATCCTAACGGATGTTAAATTGAGGTGTTAAATATTCTAAAGTGACCAAAATACCCTTTCTTTTTCCCCTCTCTTATTCCTCTTTCTTCTTCCTCCTTCTAAGATCTCCCATGTTTAATCTTTTTTCTTTCTTACCATCCCAAAGCCCCTGCTTCTTCATTTGTTTGAATATTTAGCAACTGTAAAATAAACCAAAAAATCATTTCAATTACTAATGCTTAAAGCAGAAAAACTCAACAACAAAACAGGAACTTGATTTGAGGTTGGAGATAAGATCAAGGCGACTTGATTTTTAGCAAATGAAGGAAATTCTGTAACGAGCGCGGCGGAGAGGGATTGAAATTGACGAATGAAGTGGTCGCCGGTGGCGGAGTCGATGAGGAAATCAGTGGACGGTGAGAATGCGGGATCAGATCGAAGGATAAAGAGTGGCTGTGACGGTGGAGGGAGAGGAGCCGGTGACCGGAGGCTGTGAAAGATGTTCGTTTTGGACACAAATACATTTTAATCTCCCTCCTCCACGAACCATATTTATTAATTTAAAAGTCTAAATTGTTGTTTTATAAAATCATGAACTTGATTTGTAAAAAGCATTTGCTGAATTATATCACTTTCGGGGAGATTCGCAGAGATATGGAGATGGATTTTCTATTCGAAGCATAAACGATGGAGCCCAAAAATTATGAATTTGCTCGTATTGTTCATCTCCAAAATCTGACTTTGCTTTTGATTTCTATCACATCGATCCCAACCCCGAGGACGATGCCGGATTTAGATTCCGGTAGAGGTGCAGTTATGACAGAGATGATTACGCGTCTGAAATTGGCCAAGTTATTGATTAATGTCACCGATTCAGAGAAGCTTATGTCCCGTACACATTTTGATTGGGGTTATGGTTTTGATTTGGGTGTGTTTTTGTGTGCAAAGATGCAGGAAAGAGGAAGGAGATATGAGGGTGAGGGTAAAATTGTCAATTATATAAGTTTAACGGCAAATTTTAACGGCGCTTAGTATTAGGGACCAAAATCAATACGAAGTACAAACCACACAATGAGTGTAATTTCTAAAAATTAGGGACTAAATCCAATACTGTTGTCAAATCACAGGGACTATCCGTGTAATTTACTTTTTTTTTTATATTATAAGTTGATCACATTTAAAAAATCAATAAAAAACCATATTCCATTTTGATAAAGAACAAAAACTTATTTACACATGAAGCACCAATTATTTATTCACCTTCAACCCTCAACTCTTTCTAACAAACCAAACCTACCGGACAATCTTTAATCTTTGTGAGAAATAACATCATCACATGAAACAACTTATTTACACATGAATTATCCTGCTCTTGATGATGAAGGATATTCCAAGACCGACTTATCTAAGAGCATGTCAGTATAAACTTTTTGAAGTTCAAACTTTTCTCTATAACTGAATGGTTTTTGAACCTACCAATTTGGAGTAACTGCAATCTTATTATTCAAAACATCGTTTAGACTAATAAAAGTGTGCATCCATATGACCAAAATAACAGCACATTTCGGGACTGAAATGCGATTTCAAAACATTAATGATAATTGTATATATGGAGAGATTTGAGTTTTGTGTGCATAATACTACACAATTTATGATTGGGTTGAAACCGGGTCGATTGGATTTACATTTTATTTGGGTTGAGCCTAAATGGTTTTGGTTAAAAAACATGTAGACCCATCAAACCCGTTTATAAATCAGGTCTTGTTTTGATTGACTTATGTACAAACAAGTCGACTCGCCAATCCGTTTAGCTTTATAAAGTTTTTAGAAAAGGATGTAAATACTAAATACCATAAAATCTCCTATAACCCAACTCAAACATCTTTAAATCTATGTTTGAAATTTCATTTCCTGATGATTAGCCTTATATTTGGGTCAACTTTTTATTTATGACATGTCAGCCTGATTCTAACCTGCTAACAAATTTGACCCATCAACTTGTTAAGTTGTATGGATCAGGTCATGTCTAGGTTACAACGGTAACTATGTGCAGGTTAGGATTAATTTTTCTAACCCGAAACTCTAAACATGTCGGGTTTGGGTTGACTCATTCCAACCTGCCAACTCAAACCTGACCTAATTGTCACCCCTAGTTCTACCACATAAATTATACTCCCTCCGTCCCATAAAAAACTTCTTATTTCACTTTTGCACAAGTTTTAAGGTGTAGTTAGTGGTGTGGTCATTGCTAATAAATTTGATTAAAATATAAGATTGGTTTGGAAAGAGAAAGATTATTAGTGGATAATAAGTGGTGGGTCCTTAGTAATAATAGTATTTTATTATGTGGAGCCCATCAAATTTAGCAAATGAGAAGTTTTTTGTGAGACAAAAATATAGGATGAAATGGGAAGTTTTTTGTGGGACGAAGGGAGTACTATATTCAAGGTTCTAAAAGGCGCGACATGGCGGCGCCAAGACGTGAGGCGCGGCGTCGACGTTACGAAACAGACCATGGCGGCTAGGTTAGGCGTGGCGTGAGATAAGGTGTGATAAGGCGCGATAAGGCGCGCCTTATGACGAGTTTTTTTTAAGGCGGCTGTGAAAATGAATTTTTTTTTTAAAAAAATGGTAAAATATATCATTATAAATTTAGATGTAATATTTTTTGAGTTTTATATATGAATTTTATATAAATCAATAGATCTATAAAAAAAACTAATTTAATGTATGTATATATATAAATTATATAAAAAATTTGCCGCCTTAAATCACGCCTTGAAAAACGCCATGGCCCGCCATGGCTCGCCTTGGCTGAGGCTTGATGGTGCCGTCACGCCACGCCTTACGCTTTCTAGAATCTTGACTATGTTTGTAAATGCTAATGGAATCCGTTGCAGCTTATCGCAAACTAACTACAATCATTTATCCACGAAATACAAGTTACTGAAGCATTATCTAATCTTATGTTGTCGACAATTATATTCTCATCTCATGCGGTAGGTAAACGATAATAGGAAAAATTAATGAAGGCCAAAAAACATCTCTTCAGAATAACAAATTCATAATATAAATGATAAATTCATATCTTTCATGCTGGGATAAACACACTTTTTGTTGTTTCTGATTAAAATTTGATCAGTAGGTACCTGTATCCGAAAAAATTGGTCAAAAAGTTAACCAAATTTCAACAATTATGCCATGTTGAAATGATCTAATATTCATTAATTAACCAAGTCTGTAATGCAAGGTTACAACTGAACAATATTTAAATGTAAGCCATGGTAGATGGAGTAATGCGTTACAAAAATCGCTAACCATTGATAAGTAAGAAACCAACTTCAAATCCAGGAAACAAATGCATTCTCAAGTAATCTAACCAAATTCTGGGATCTAACTAGCTCAAATAACGTTTTACGTGGCTCGAATCATCAACGCTTAACTTCTAACTCACCCCAAAATCCTTCATCAGCTGCTTATATGTTTCTACAACTTGAATTAACCTCAAATCCAAGAATAAAATCTAAGACTCATTTGCAACCCTAATGTAGTTATATAAGCCTAAACTAATTAAGCACAGACTGTTAAATGAGCATACAGACATCATTCTCAAAATTGATAAATAAAATTCCAAAACATTATACCATAACAAATATTCTCAATTGCAATACATGCCATTCGAAACAACAAATTATACGCAATCACAGACCTGAGAAATAAGGTTTGGCTGCTTTCACTTTTGAGGGACGGCGACGGCAGGAGCGCCGAGCAAACTAGCTTGTTGAAGCTCGAGCTCGTTAAATTGAGCCTCGCGATCCATCTCAATGATCAAAGGAACAACAAGGATCAAAAAAGTGGTTCCGGCGATCCACGCCGCCTTGCCGGTGCTCTTGAGGAGCTTCTTCACGACGAATCCGGCGTCGGAGGCTGCTCTTTTGCCTTTGTACACGACCGGAGATTCGGAAATCGATGATGAAACCCTAGAAAGCACTCCTTCGTTTCTTGATTTCTTCGCCGCCATTGTCAATCGCTAGGGTTTAGAGAGTTCTCGATTCGTTCTATTTTGAGGGGTTTCCAGTATATTAGAAGAAAATGTTATTTTTCTCAGTATGTAAGTTACAAAAGTAGTCCCTAAGTGTTGTTAAATTCATATCGCTCCCTCATGTTAAATTCAGTCCACTTTGTATACCAGTTAAATCCATTTTATGTTCACTTGTTCACTTTGTATACTAGCAAAATAGTACCCCGCGTGATGTCGCGGGGATTCTAATACGACGCCCAATAAATAGGCTACTTTAGTAAATGTTCAAGTTGTACACCATTTAAATATGTGCGTGACTTGTGTTATTTTGTTGAGTGTATCCGAATTTATTATGTTGATTCATATCATTTAGTTTGACTTCGCATAAACTATGTGTTACTCAAGATAAAAATTATTTTAATAATAATAGTTAAAAAGTATTACTTTTATTTATATAAGAAATTATTGGTTATAACCTAAAAGTTTTGACGTTAAATCATTGTTTTAGAAATTATATAATTATTAAATATTAAAGTTTAGCAGAATAAATACTTATTTAAAAAAAATTAAAGTTTAGAGTTTAAAATATAATTTTAAGGAAAGAGGTTTAGGAAAATAAATACGTAATTACTTTAAAAAAGATAAAGTTAAGGGTATAAAATGTAAACTAAGAAAAATACTTAAAATAAGCAAAAATATGTATTGGGAACTAGATGATATAGAGAAAGGCGGCCAACCATGTGGGGCCTGTGGGCTACCATGCCTTTTCTTTTAGATTTGCATGAATCTTCAATAATATATATATTATAAGTAATTTTCAGAAAAGACAAAAGTACACTGCTCATCAACTCTCTATTCTTATATACTCCTTCGGTCCTTAAATAAAGTTCTTATTTCTCCTTCAAGTTTTGTTCCTAAATAAAGTTCTCATTTGTCAAACTTAAAGGGTCCACTTAATATAATAATATTATTGACAATACTTTCACCACTAACTATCTCCTAAAACACTTTCTCTCTCCAATCAAACCTTATATTTTAATCAAAAGTATACCAAATACCTCACCACTATCTCCTAAAAAGTTATGCTCAAGAGAAATGAGAACTTTATTTAGGGAAGGAGGGAGTAATTAATTGCCTATCGAAACTAATAATTGTTTGTTGTAACTCGTAAGTGTACTAAGTGATGGTTAATCATAGATTTTTTTTAATGACAACCAGTGTAACATCCCGAGACCCGACCCTTAATATTTTATTACTTTTGGTAAGTAATATCTTATTATTTATTATTTTATTAATTTATAGAATTTTATTTGATTTAATTGAATTAATTGTATTTTTAACCATGGGGTTAAAAATTAAGTAAAACTGAGACATTTAAATGTTAAAATGATTTTTACATATTTGGGTTCATTTCTGAACCGGGGTTCTAAAAATATCTTCGTTGTTAAAATTGGAGTTAGTTAGGTCTAATTAAATTATCTGCGAACCTGATATCCTGTTCTGTGTTTAACTGAAATTACCTGTGATGGTGAGTTAGGGTGTACGTGTCTTTTAAAGGGCAGATGTCATTTGACTCTTCTCTTTTCTCTGGTCTCTCTCTCTCACGACACACACACACACACTTCACACACATTTGAGTTTTCTTCCAAATTGGTGTTAATTGCTTGAAGATCTTGCCTATTCCTTGTGATTTTCTGAATCTAGAAGCTAATCTAAGTAAGTTTCTTCCTTCTTTAGCTAGGGTTTCATGTTCTTGATGTAGAAATGAATTAGGGTCTTGAACTAGTGGGTTTTCTTGAAATTCTTGTTGATTCTTGATGGAAATCCGAAATTGATGATTGATTTGGTGTATATTTGAGTTCTTGCAAGTATTGTATGAATTGTTATTAGTTATAGCTCATTTGGTGAAGCTTTCATAGAGCTCCATCAATGGTGGATTTAGGAAGAAGATGGGTTTTTCCTTAATTTTGGTGAATTGTATATTTTGGTGTTCTTGAAGCTTTGTTAGTTGAATTATGCATGTTAGAATGGTAATTGTTAATCTTGAAGATCACTAGTTAGCTATTGTGAAAATGCATAAAAGATGGTAGTGTTTGGCTAGATGGAAATTTGGTCATAACTAGCTAAAATTGTGAATTGTTGACTTTGGTCAAATCTGGGAATTGACTTTTAGTCTTGTATGACTTGTAAACTCTAATTATCAAATTCATGCTAGAAATGTGTTAGTTGAATGAATTGTAAGCTCAAGTGTGTAGGTTTCATGTCTTGACCCGTTTGGTTGCTTAATTGTGAAATTGACTTAAGTAAAGTCAAAATTGGTAACACTTGCAATTGGATGCAAGAAGTATGTTAGTTATGTAAATTGGATGTTGATCATGTAGTTTAACTCATTGGATTATGTTGTGTGAATGTCCGACATATGATTCTTGTTTTGACCCGTTTGGGCCTAAGGTGCAATGTGACCAATTGGCATAACGAATTGACTTGTTGAAGTTTAGACCTTAGTAGTTGTTATGTGTATAAATACAAGTATTTGGTTATAAGCTCTTGTTGCAAAATGTGGTCTAAAGCTTATATTACTTGTTACACAATTGGCGATTTCGGGTGACTAATTCGGTATTCATTTTGTACAGGAAAGGGGAAGGAGCCTCAGTGATATAAAATCATTGAGCTCGGCACAAAAGGAAGCAAAGGTGAGTGGACTTAACCTTCTTTCTTGTGTGATGGACAAAATTAGGGAATGGTAGGGTCTTGGAGAAAAAGTGCAGGAATTGTGTATCTGGAAGAGTTCGCGTCGCGAACTTATGGTCGCGATCGCGAACTCGGGACAGAGAGTTTGGGGTCTGGTCGTGATGTAGTTCCCGAATCGTGAACTCTTAGTTCGCGACGCGAACTATGAGTTCCCGACGCGAACTATGTTAGGAGCAGATTCTTGGCTGCAATTCTTTTTACAAGTTTATTCTTGGTCTAGTGGTCAATGGTAGTATGTGCACATGTTTTTTTGAGGTTAGCTATGGTGGTTTTCGGCTACGCTTCGTTACTCTTGGCAGGGGCGATCGGACTCCTTCGTATTCGTTATGTAAGGAGGGATCACCGTGCCTCTAGTAAAGAAGCCATCGGTTGACTGTTGTTGGCCGACAACAGTTGAAGGTCCTCGCCCGACCGCCGATCCTCTTTTAACGTCCAATTGCTTGTGGAAGTTTGGACGGGTTTCCTTATTGATTTCCCTCGATGTTCTAATTTGTGGTAGTTATGCAAATTGACGTTTATTTCTATTCACTTAGCTTTGTGCTAATCCCTCATTTGTTGACTCTTTTCAGGTTGTGGATTAGGCTTGTTTAGAGTCGGGTTTTGGAAGTATGACCGCACTCTGATTTTGTATACCGGGTCGAGCCTGTTTTAGTAACACCTTAAAATGTTTTAAATATTTAGTTAATATGTAAAGTTTTTATGTTGTGTAATAATTTAGGATGTATGTCTTCTTAAATCGCTTCCGCATGTTTATTTATTTTTAAAAAAAAAAAAAAAAAAAAAATGGCTCTAGATTGTGGTGTTACAATTTGGTATCAGAGCCCAGGTTTGGCGATGGTTGCACATTTAGGTGTACCATTCCCAAATCTTGGCTCGAGTTGGTCAAACTTCCATAATTTTGGGAGTGGATTAGTCGAGTGAATATGAATTGTGTGTTAGTAGTAGTTAGTAGATAGGTACTAACGATTTAAACTAATAGTTCGTGAGATGTTGTGCTTGATACAGATATGACAGATAACGATTCCAATCCGCCGATAACCACGCCGAACCCCGAACAAGGAATCATTGGTACTTCTCGGGATACAAATGAAGACAGGGAAGATTACATTATAAGAATGGAAAGTCGCTTGGAACATCTTCAGAATCTGGTTGATAGCATGAGCCAGAACCAAAATAACCAACCCCCAAATTTCCCTCCCGTGTTTACTCCATCAATGTCCGTTCCCTCCATGCAAATTCCCACAACTCCCGCTTTTACCATGACGGTTCCCCTAATGTCAACCACACCTGAACCTAATACAATAATGTCACAACCACAATACTTTTATGTTAACCCAAGTCAGGGTTTACCTCAATACCAATTTACCAACCAACCCTACCCATTCGGCATGAAACCAAGTTGCACTTTCAAACAATTTCTAGACTGTAAACCCCCTGAATTCAGTGGGAGTAGAGATCCCAATGTCACTATGAACTGGTTAAGAGAAATGGAAAGAACATTAGATGCTTGCGGGTGTGATGACCAACACCGGGTCATGTATGCCACACGAAAATTAGTAGGTGGGGCTATGAATTGGTGGGATACTTTAATTGAGCATCTACCCAAGGAAGTTAAAAACAGTATAACATGGGATCAATTTAAAGAACAGGTGTGCAAACGTTATTGCAATTCGTTTGAGATGGATAGGATTCGGTCGGAATTCTTAAATTTGCGGATGACTGAAAGGATGACAGTTGATGATCTGATCGAGCAATTTAATGAAAAACTGAGGTTTGTGCAACAATGGGTTCCCGATGAACCATCGAAAATAAAGCATTTTATTGGTGCTTTGCGACCCGAGTACCGAACCACAGCCAGGCTTGCAACCACACTTTCACAGGCTTTTGATTTGGCTAAAACTGTTGAAGGTGATTTAAATTCTCGTGATTGGGTGACCCAAGATAGACCCGGGTATCAAAAGTTCAAGTCCACACAATCGGGTTCTCAACAAAGCAAGAAAGGGAAAGGAAATCAAAGGTTTACTAGTCCGAATCGTAAACAGTCGGGTGGAAATTCGGGTCAAAGGACACAGTGGTGTGTTAGATGTAGATCTTCTCATAGTGGGGCTTGTACGGCCCAAACGATGCGGTGTGTCAGGTGCGGACAGTATGGGCACGAGATGAATGATTGTAAATTCCCAAGAAGTGTTTGCTGGAATTGTCATAAAGAAGGTCACAGAGTCGGTGATTGTCCCTCGGATAGAAGATCGGGTTCGGGTTCTGGGTCGGTTGGGGGATCGGTGGCATCATCTCCTCAAAAGAGGAAGAACCGTCCTACATCAGAGGGTCGAGCTTTCAAAATGACGGTTGAAGAGGCTACCACTACCGATGATGTCATCACTGGTATGTTTCCGATAAATAACATAGATGCTCGTGTGTTGTTTGATTCTGGAGCTAATCGCTCATTTATTTCTGTGGATTTCCATGCTAAGTTAAAATTGCCTACATCTGTGGTAACTACTCCATTGGAAGTGGAAGTAGCTGATGGTTATGTGGTGCCAGTCACAACATCTGTGACTGGGGCAAATATTAATATTGATGGGGCGTGTTTTAATATGTTTTTACTTTTAATGCCAATATCTGGTTTCGATGTGGTCCTTGGAATGGATTGGCTTAGTTTAAATAAAGCACTAATTAATTGTGACAAGAAATTGATTTCATTTCCATTGCCTGACGGGACACACGTAGTGGCCCGTGGGGATCGGGTTAATACATCTCTCCCTATTATTTCATTCATGAAAGCTAGAAAATCTCTAGCCAAAGGATGTGAATCGTTTCTTGCTTATGCTATTGATGTCAGAAAAGAAAAGCAGGTTGTTAGAGACATCCGGGTGGTATCGGAATACCCGGAGGTCTTTCCCGATGAGTTGCCTGGGTTACCTCCTATTCGGGAGGTAGAATTCAAGATTGATTTGGTTCCGGGAGCCAGTCCCGTAGCCAGGGCTCCGTACAGATTAGCACCGTCAGAAATTCGGGAAATGATGACACAGATACAAGAGTTATTGGATAAGGGTTTCATCAGACCGAGTTCTTCGCCTTGGGGTGCACCAGTTTTGTTTGTTAAAAAGAAAGACGGCACTATGAGAATGTGTATTGATTACCGTGAGTTGAATAAGAGAACGGTTAAGAATAAGTATCCGTTACCGCGTATTGATGACTTGTTTGATCAGTTGCAAGGGGCTTCATACTTTTCAAAGATCGATTTAAGATCGGGTTATCACCAAGTTCGGGTTCATGAGAACGATATTTCAAAAACCGCGTTTCGAACGAGATACGGTCACTATGAATTTCTAGTCATGCCGTTCGGTTTGACGAATGCTCCCGCTATATTCATGGATCTTATGAACCGGGTATGTCGATCGTTTCTCGATAAATTTGTAATTGTTTTTATTGATGATATACTTATTTATTCCAAAACCGATTTGGATCATGAGAATCACTTAAGACAAGTTTTAGACACTTTGAAACGGGAACAACTCTATGCTAAGTTCTCGAAGTGTGAGTTTTGGCTCCGGGAAGTTCAGTTTTTGGGGCATGTAATTTGTCAAGAAGGGGTGAAGGTGGACCCATCTAAGATAACCGCGGTGATGAATTGGAGTGCCCCGAAGACTCCATCCGAAATTAAAAGTTTTCTAGGTTTGGCCGGTTATTATAGAAGGTTCATCAAGAATTTCTCAAAGATTGCTAGTCCGTTGACAAAGTTGACACGAAAAGATGTTCCATATCGGTGGGGTGATGATCAAGAAAGGGCGTTTCAATTGTTAAAACAATTATTGTGTCAAGCTCCAATACTAGCCTTACCCGAAGGCTCGGATGATTTTATAGTTTATTGTGATGCATCTTATTCGGGTTTGGGTTGTGTACTAATGCAAAGAGACCGGGTGATTGCTTATGCCTCTCGTCAATTGAAATCCCATGAAAAGAATTACCCGACCCATGATTTAGAGCTCGCGGCGGTGATTTTCGCATTAAAGTTGTGGAGGCATTATCTTTATGGAACCAAATGTGTTATATGTACCGATCATAAAAGCCTTCAATATGTTTTCTCACAAAAAGATTTGAATGTAAGGCAACGAAGGTGGTTGGAGCTCATTAAAGACTATGATTGTGAAATTCGGTACCACCCGGGGAAAGCTAACGTAGTTGCCGATGCCTTAAGTCGTAAGGGATCATCGGAGGTGGTTCAGTTTATGCGTATGGAAATCGTGTCCGATCTTGTCGATAGGTTGAGAATATGTCAAATAGAAGCTTTAAAAGACGAAAACTTGAAATCGGAAATTATGTTAAAGCGGAAAGATGAGTTGGTTGATGATTCGCGAAGGTTGAAAACGTTTCGGTCACGAATTTGGGTACCGTTACTCGGGGGATTACGGGAATTAATATTGGAAGAATCGCACAAATCACGTTTATCTATTCATCCGGGTTGTACAAAGATGTACAATGATTTGAAAGTTTTGTATTGGTGGCCCTCTATGAAGTTAGATATTGCCCGTGTTGTTGAAAAATGCCATGTTTGTGCTCAAGTCAAGGCCGAACATCAAAAACCGTATGGGTCGTTAAAACAGTTAGATATCCCCGAGTGGAAATGGGAGAATATTACAATGGATTTCGTCACGAAATTACCTCGTACCCAAAAGAACCATGATATGATTTGGGTAATTGTCGATCGGTTGACCAAAAGTGCTCACTTTTTGGCCACAAACGAAACCGCATCACTCGACAAATTGGCTAAGTTGTATATAGATGAAATTGTTTCCCGACATGGTATTCCGTTATCTATTGTATCTGATCGGGATCCTCGATTCGTTTCCAATTTTTGGAAGAGTTTGCAAAGAGAATTAGGTTCTCGGGTGAATTTGAGCACGGCGTATCACCCACAAACAGATGGTCAGACAGAAAGAACCATTCAGACTTTGGATGATATGTTACGGGCTTGTGTAATGGAATATGGTGGGTCGTGGGATTCTCATTTGCCTTTGATCGAGTTTGCTTATAACAACTCGTATCATTCGAGTATTAAGATGCCACCATATGAAATGTTGTATGGTAGACGGTGTAGAACTCCCACATGTTGGCTCGAAGCGGGAGAAAAACAGTTTGCGGGTCCCGAGATTGTTCAGATAACGGCCGATAAGGTGGCGATTGCACGTGAAAAGTTAAAAGCCGCTCGGGATAGACAGAAAATGTATGCGGATCCACGGCGTCGACCCGTAACTTTTGGTGAGGGTGAACGGGTTTATTTGAAGGTTTCTCCGTGGAAAGGTGTTATCCGTTTCGGGAAACGGGGAAAGTTAGCACCGAGATTTATTGGCCCGTTTGTTATTCGTCAAGTGGTGAATGACCAAACCGTTGCACTTAATCTTCCTCCTGAATTGTCGGGTATTCATGACACGTTTAATGTGTGTTATTTGAGGAAGTGTAATAGTGATGAGGAAATACCGGTTTTACCGATTGCAGATTTAAAGGTGGATTCGAGAAAGCGGTTAATTGAGGAGCCGGTTGAAATTTTGGATCGTAAGGTAACAAAGTTGAGAAAGAAACAGATACCGATGGTTTTGGTTAAATGGAAACATAGTTTGGGTGCCGATATGACGTGGGAAACCGAATCGGATATGAAGAACCGTTATCCGAATTTATTTGATCAAGGTGAGATTCCGGGGACGGAATCTTTTTAAGGAGGGGAGATTTGTAACATCCCGAGACCCGACCCTTAATATTTTATTACTTTTGGTAAGTAATATCTTATTATTTATTATTTTATTAATTTATAGAATTTTATTTGATTTAATTGAATTAATTGTATTTTTAACCATGGGGTTAAAAATTAAGTAAAACTGAGACATTTAAATGTTAAAATGATTTTTACATATTTGGGTTCATTTCTGAACCGGGGTTCTAAAAATATCTTCGTTGTTAAAATTGGAGTTAGTTAGGTCTAATTAAATTATCTGCGAACCTGATATCCTGTTCTGTGTTTAACTGAAATTACCTGTGATGGTGAGTTAGGGTGTACGTGTCTTTTAAAGGGCAGATGTCATTTGACTCTTCTCTTTTCTCTGGTCTCTCTCTCTCACGACACACACACACACACTTCACACACATTTGAGTTTTCTTCCAAATTGGTGTTAATTGCTTGAAGATCTTGCCTATTCCTTGTGATTTTCTGAATCTAGAAGCTAATCTAAGTAAGTTTCTTCCTTCTTTAGCTAGGGTTTCATGTTCTTGATGTAGAAATGAATTAGGGTCTTGAACTAGTGGGTTTTCTTGAAATTCTTGTTGATTCTTGATGGAAATCCGAAATTGATGATTGATTTGGTGTATATTTGAGTTCTTGCAAGTATTGTATGAATTGTTATTAGTTATAGCTCATTTGGTGAAGCTTTCATAGAGCTCCATCAATGGTGGATTTAGGAAGAAGATGGGTTTTTCCTTAATTTTGGTGAATTGTATATTTTGGTGTTCTTGAAGCTTTGTTAGTTGAATTATGCATGTTAGAATGGTAATTGTTAATCTTGAAGATCACTAGTTAGCTATTGTGAAAATGCATAAAAGATGGTAGTGTTTGGCTAGATGGAAATTTGGTCATAACTAGCTAAAATTGTGAATTGTTGACTTTGGTCAAATCTGGGAATTGACTTTTAGTCTTGTATGACTTGTAAACTCTAATTATCAAATTCATGCTAGAAATGTGTTAGTTGAATGAATTGTAAGCTCAAGTGTGTAGGTTTCATGTCTTGACCCGTTTGGTTGCTTAATTGTGAAATTGACTTAAGTAAAGTCAAAATTGGTAACACTTGCAATTGGATGCAAGAAGTATGTTAGTTATGTAAATTGGATGTTGATCATGTAGTTTAACTCATTGGATTATGTTGTGTGAATGTCCGACATATGATTCTTGTTTTGACCCGTTTGGGCCTAAGGTGCAATGTGACCAATTGGCATAACGAATTGACTTGTTGAAGTTTAGACCTTAGTAGTTGTTATGTGTATAAATACAAGTATTTGGTTATAAGCTCTTGTTGCAAAATGTGGTCTAAAGCTTATATTACTTGTTACACAATTGGCGATTTCGGGTGACTAATTCGGTATTCATTTTGTACAGGAAAGGGGAAGGAGCCTCAGTGATATAAGATCATTGAGCTCGGCACAAAAGGAAGCAAAGGTGAGTGGACTTAACCTTCTTTCTTGTGTGATGGACAAAATTAGGGAATGGTAGGGTCTTGGAGAAAAAGTGCAGGAATTGTGTATCTGGAAGAGTTCGCGTCGCGAACTTATGGTCGCGATCGCGAACTCGGGACAGAGAGTTTGGGGTCTGGTCGTGATGTAGTTCCCGAATCGTGAACTCTTAGTTCGCGACGCGAACTATGAGTTCCCGACGCGAACTATGTTAGGAGCAGATTCTTGGCTGCAATTCTTTTTACAAGTTTATTCTTGGTCTAGTGGTCAATGGTAGTATGTGCACATGTTTTTTTGAGGTTAGCTATGGTGGTTTTCGGCTACGCTTCGTTACTCTTGGCAGGGGCGATCGGACTCCTTCGTATTCGTTATGTAAGGAGGGATCACCGTGCCTCTAGTAAAGAAGCCATCGGTTGACTGTTGTTGGCCGACAACAGTTGAAGGTCCTCGCCCGACCGCCGATCCTCTTTTAACGTCCAATTGCTTGTGGAAGTTTGGACGGGTTTCCTTATTGATTTCCCTCGATGTTCTAATTTGTGGTAGTTATGCAAATTGACGTTTATTTCTATTCACTTAGCTTTGTGCTAATCCCTCATTTGTTGACTCTTTTCAGGTTGTGGATTAGGCTTGTTTAGAGTCGGGTTTTGGAAGTATGACCGCACTCTGATTTTGTATACCGGGTCGAGCCTGTTTTAGTAACACCTTAAAATGTTTTAAATATTTAGTTAATATGTAAAGTTTTTATGTTGTGTAATAATTTAGGATGTATGTCTTCTTAAATCGCTTCCGCATGTTTATTTATTTTAAAAAAAAAAAAAAAAAAAAAAATGGCTCTAGATTGTGGTGTTACAACCAGGAAACTAACCGGGAATTTTAACAAAGTAATCACCTCCGAAGAGAACCTAAAGATAAATATATAAAAATAAAGCTAGCGATGAGCTAGCAAAGGTTACAAATATAAGAAGAAATCAGAAAGGACAAATGCACCACAAAAACCAAACAAAAAATCTACATTTTGCCATAAATTTTATCAAGAGAAAAACGTGGAAAGAAAGTCATCTTTAATCCATGTGGCAAAGAAATATTTGCCATTAAAAACGAGATGATTCATTGCTTTCCAAATAAACCAAATGTAACATCGCATTTTTTTTAAAGGTAATTAAGTATTAGTCTAAGTATGGAAGCATCTAGTTAGTTTAGTTTACAAAACGTGGTCCCACAAAATATTACAACCAAAGTTAGTTAAAAAGACGGTATTACTAGACACGACTCATTCTACAAAACATAATTTAAGCATGGTCAAACTTCCCGTCCAAGCCCGACCCGTCCAAGCCATCCAACCTGAAATGTGTCAATAAGGGAGGGATTAGCACAAAAGCTAAATGAATGAATTCCTAACACTACTAACTACACTAAACACTCAAACACGGAAGTTAAAGAACATCTCCGGTTAGGTAATCACTTATTTGAGAGGATCGGCGGCTTTGCGGGCCTTAAACCATGGTTGGCCATAACCACGGTAACCGATAGCGTTTTGTATCCAACACCCGGGCAACTCCCTCCCCTTAACCATGTAACGCATACAGGTAAGGTGGAATACCCTATTAGTCGATACACTGTGCCCAGCCGTTATCCATCCGACAATGACCTCATCCTGATTGTGCACATAGTCATGTATGGTATTCCCTAACACTAGGCATACATAACAAGTAGACTAGCTACGAAAAAACACCGCGAAAAACGTCACAACTGAGTTCCCAATCGCGAACTCTAGTTCGCGATCGCGAACTAGGGTTCGCATCGGGAACTCGGACGTGAACTACTTCGCGACGACCAACCAAATTCTCTGGAGCTACTTCACGATCGCGAACTACTTCGCGTCGTGAACTCTCCACGTCTGGTAATTTCCTGCATTTTTCACCAACAAGCCAATACCAAACGACAAATAACCGAAACCCGAGTTGTTGGTCGAATCCACTCACCTTTCAACTTCCGATTCCTTAACTCAGTGAGCTAGTATCACTGAGTATCCTTCCCGGTTCCTGTCAACAATATACCGAGTTAGTGATAATCCACCGAATTGTCAAAATCATCAATTTCAACAACTAACCACACAAGACTCACAAAATGCATATTTTATGACATTTCCAACTAGCACAATTCCTTCATCAATACCATTGACCATTTTGACCATTTAGCAAGTATTCACAACTAGTTGACCCAAACGGGCCAACAATCCGAACATGATCCTAACACTTCCACATTTCCATCAACTAGCAATTAATCTTTAAACTAGCAATTCACAATCATCTAACAATTCCATCAAGATCATAACCATCACAAATCCAAGTATGATACTTCCAAGATCACTAGTTAACCATTTTGACAAAATCATCCAAACACTAGTTAAACTACTTCACCAATTAATCAATACTAGGTTTTTAACATCCATAACTTACCAAACATGATTTCACAACCTAATAAACAATTCTATCCATCCAAAACTCAAGAAATCCAAGATTCATCAAAACCCACCTTCAACATCCACCATTAATGGAGGTTGAAGGTGATTTTCACCAAATCTTGTATTCCTTCAACAATCTACCATACAAATGATGTAAAAGCTTGCACAAACACATAAAACAACATCCATAACAAGATTCACCAACAAATCATCAAGCTACCTAAACCCTAGTTCAAACTCTAGCTCAAGAACACCAAGAACAAACCAAGACAAGGATGAGACTTACTTCTAGACTTCTTCTACACAAACTTGAGTGTGAAATTCGGACTCTAGCACCAAGAATCGACAAGGTTGAGCTCAAGAACAAGTAGGAGGTTTTAGGGAGAAAATGGGTGCAATGGAATAGTGGATAAGCTTTCAAAATGGAAGAGTGAAGAGGGGTTTACCCTCCTCTCTCTCTTGGCCGGTCAACAAGGGTGGTGGGACCCCCTTGTTGTCTTTTCTTTTAATTAAACAGTATATGTCTGAAAGTCCCTTTCATAATTAATTTATTTAAAATAGCAAACGGACTCCAATTTTAAAAACGAAAGCATTTCTGGAAACGATATTCAACAAGGAATCCAAATATATAAAAATCACGTTTTCATTCCAAATACATCACAGTCGGGTATTTTAACCCCTTGGTTAAAATACCGCAAAAAACAGCAGGCTAATTAAATTAACTAAGCATTTAATCAGATAATCATTTAATAAGATACCTTAAGGTCAATAAACTACTAGGCCGGGTTTTGAGATGTTACACCAAACAAGCCCACAATAGCAACTTCTAAAAATCGCCGACGACTATTAGAGCTACTAGAATAGAATGAATAAAATCATTTAACAAATTATCATAATTAATGTTTAGATTACACCACATCTAAAAACCAAATCCACAAGTCTTTAATTTTCTTTTTTCTTTTTTATTGTCTTTCTTGACATTTTTTACCAGATTTTTTTATAAAACTTTTTTTGTTCAATTGTAAGGTGCTGTTTGGTTCGCTGGAATGTGATGGAATCTGATGGAATTGGAATCTAATTCCACCACATTCCAGTGTTTGGTTCAAAAAAATGGAAGGAATTGGATTCCTAAATGAAGGAAACATTCCACCAAATGAAGGAATCTCAATTCCATCTAAATGTTGATTGAATTAAATTGCAAGGTTTGATGGAATGTTCTTTTACCTTTGTACCCTTTATACCCACCACCACAACCACCACAACCACCATCATCCATCACCACCACCGCCGCCACCACCGCCACCGCCGCCACCTACCGCCGCCACCACTCTCCGCCGCCATCACCGCCACCCACCACCACCCACCCATACCGCCACCACCCACCACCACCACCGCCGCCACCATCACCACCTCCGCCACCACCATCGCCGCCACCACCACAACCCCAGCTGCCGCCGCCACCCACCCCCGTCGCCACCACCCACCACCACCAACCACCACCCATACCGCCACCACCACCACCCCAACCACCGTCGCCGCCACCCACCCCCGCCGCACCACCGCCACCCACCACCACCACCCCAACCACCGCCGCCACCCAACCCCGCCGCACCACCACCACCCACCACCACCAATCGCCACCATCACCACCGCCACCACCACCCCACAACCACCCACCACCACCAGCCAACCACTACCAACAATAGGGGTAAATTCGTCATTTTATATGATTCCGATTCCAATTCATGTCAACCAAACATAATATTGAATTGGATTCCAATTCTCTTTCATGTCAACCAAACAGAGTATGGAATTGGATTCCAATTCCTGAAAGATTCCAATTCCTTTCTAAATTCCAATTCCATCAGAAACATTCTGCGAACCAAACAACACCTAAAACTTTACCTTCTAAATGTTCATAATGGATATATTTTATGAGGATATGCATTTTACAATTAAGAATTAAATCTTTAATATTTATTTAATCTAATAATATTATCTGAAAAATAGTATTTTTAGTATTGAAGATTTATAGAAAGCTACTAGTTTCTAAATTTTGCGGCAAAATCAAACAAAAAAGTAAAAGCTGTTTCTAGTACCACCGATTATCGGCGATACATAATTGCGGTGACGGTGGCCATTTTTCAGAGTTGCCACTTGCCACCGTCAGATAGCTTCACGTGACGATCGAGGTTACGCGTAAAGAAGTCCCTCCCTCCCTATCTCCATCCGTCATCCTCAAATCGGTAACATTTTGCTTCAATTTTCGTCATGTTTCGTGTCTGTTATGTACGTAGTAATTTTGGAGTTGATTTTAGAAAGTTAATTTAGCAAATTATAAACCTCGAATTGATACTCCACAGATTCATTCTCACATCGGTAACATTTTGCTTCAATTATCATGTTATGTGTGTGTTACATACGTTATAAGTTTAGAGTTGATTTTAGAAGTTGATTTAGCGAATACTGAACTTCGAAATGATACTTCACACATTCATTCTCAGATCGGTAACATTTTGCTCCAGTTATCATCATGTTACATGTGTGATATGTATATTTGTGAGCTCGAAATTGATTTCAGAAAGTGGATTTGGTTAATTTTGAACTCTAAACTGATGCCACACACATTCATTCTCAAATCGGTAAAATCATACTTCAGCTGTCATGTTATATTAGTGATATGTACGCATTAATTCTGGATTTGGATTCAGAAAGTTGATCTAGCGAATTATGAACTTCAAATTTATAGGCCACATGTTCCCCAATCAAAGAGTAGTAAAATTATTTGATCATTTCAGTTGTTAGTGTTGAAAACATGTGAAATTCTAGAGTGTACATACTCTGTGTAACTATGGAGTTTATGTGGTGAACAATTGCATGTTAGGACAAGAATTGGCTTAATATCATTTGTAGATTGAATTGCTCAATTTTGTTTACTGTTGGTGAAAATTGGTTGCATTTGAATTTTTTGTATTATCTGCGGTAGACTTAGCACCCAAGTAGTTGATTTATTACTAAGTTAAATGAGATTATTGAATTTTCCCTAAAAGTTGTTAGAATCCATTCTGTAATTTCTGATTTCAAACTTTTGATGTTTGCACTTTATATAGGTGATGATTTATGTGCATGAATGAACAATATGAAGAAGCACAGCAATCAGAAACATCAAGCTAGTAGGGATGCCGTGGTGGGGTGTGACTTATGGACTGATGGACTAATTTGTGCATTTGAAGCAAAACGTGGCCACAGAAAGTATAAACCACACCATATATTCGGGCGAGGATCCAAAAACGGAATAAACGATAATTTAGATGACCAACCAGAACAATATTTAACCCGTGTTAATGATGATATATATACTGGAAATTATTGGGTGCCAATTGGTTGGTCTAGAATTACTCAACTTGTGGAGACAATACAAGTAAACGGTTGTTGGGAAACTGAATTTACAATCGATGATAATGATGTCACGGTTGCAGATGTTGCTGTGCCTTATAGGGAACGGGCTGTAGGGCCCACGTGGTGGTGTCATGTTGATGCAGGACATCCTTGTGTTAGTTCTTGGTTGAGTAACTCTAAATGGTTACATCCAGCTATTAGTATTGCTTTACGTGATGAAAGTAAGCTTATTAGTGAACGTATGAAACACCTTCTTTATGAGGTAATCTCTTTCTTGAATATGCAAATTAAAATTTTTACTATTTCAGAAATAATCTTGTTTTATCAAATAGAATGATTAAGGAGGTGTTATTTATTAGATGATGGATTAGGTTAGGTTAATTAGTATGGCCCAACCCAATTGTGTAAATGGGTTAGGGCTCATTAGGGTTTATTATGATCAAGCTTTGTAGTATATAAATAAGGGATCTTGTAATGTTATTAAAACAATGAAATGAGAATTGTATTTGATTGATTGATTAATAACATTACAAGATCCCTTATTTATATACTACAAAGCTTGATCATAATAAACCCTAATGAGCCCTAACCCATTTACACAATTGGGTTGGGCCATACTAATTAACCTAACCTAATCCATCATCTAATATTATTAATTAGAAATACACTTTGGACAATGTTTGACCCATTTTCTGAAATTTAGGACCGTGTTAAATTATTATTCAATGTGTAACTTTATGGCACAAAAAATACTACAAATCTAATAGATAATTGCTCTTATTTTCATGATATAATCTAGGGTTTTTTACTACACAGGTTCCTGTTAGGGTGGCTGGTGGACTGTTATTTGAACTTTTAGGACAATCAGCAGGTGATCCATATGTTGAAGAAGATGATATTCCAGTAGTTTTAAGATCATGGCAAGCGCAAAACTTTTTAGTTACTGCATTACATGTCAAAGGTTATGCAACAAACGTCAACGTTCTAGGAGTTTCAGAAGTCCAGGTACAACAGTTGTTGCATATTAGAAGTAGCAAAACGGGCAATGGGTCAAAGCAAGTAATTGTTTTGGGTTGAGTTGGCCCGATACACTTTTTGTCCATAAATTTTAAATGTTTTTGTATAAAAATTGGTGTGTCACTTATGATTAGAAAACTTATATCATTTCGATCAGGGAAAAATGTCATAAACTAGCAATACACTTTAGGCGGTGGTCTATTTTGGTATTTATAACTTTGTTAGATCCATTTTGGTAATCACAAGTTTTAGCCGCATGATTTTGGTAATTATAGCATTAAAAATGCCAAAAAATAATAACGACATAGGACCGATTTTTTTTTTTAACTACAAGATAGAGACGAAAATAACTTCGATTACCAATATAGTCCGGCTAAAAAGGTGTAATTACCAAAATGCACCTAAAAAGTTAGAAGTACTAAAAGAGACGAAAATAACTTTGATTACCAATCTAGGAATCCGAACCCCGATTGGGTGCAAAGCGAATGGAAACAGATCTGCCAGCGAATCTGGTAACTATGGTCTAAAGTTTATTGCTACTTTATGATATTTTTTCTTTTAATGACAATCTAACTTTTTTGAATAAATCGATTTAGGAGGTTTTATGTATTAAAAATAACACTTTGGGTCGATACTGCCACATCTAATTTTTTATAGACTTTCACTGTTTTAATTACATATTTGCTTATAAAATATAATTTATGGATTGCTTCAACAGGAGCTGCTTGCAGCAGGAGGAGGTAATTTGCCACAAACTATTCATGAAGTCATAGCGCTCCTAGCATGCCGCCTTGCTCGGTGGGATGATAGGTGAAAATTTCTTTTTTCTTTTATTTCACCAAAAAATACTAAATAAACAATTTTCGTTTGAGGCACTAAACTTTTATTTAATAATTAAAAGGTACTAGTTTTCCTGGGTGATTAATAAGTAACATTTTTTGATGTGGCTTAGATTGTCTACATGCTTGCTAGACCGTTAACCGGACGAATTGGTAAAAAATGTCCTATTTATTGTTGAAAAAGACACCTTGAATTACGAAAACATGTTGAGTACCTCAAATGGGAATTTTTGAGTACATTCTTATGCAGTTTGCTCAATTGTTCATTTTTAACTTTCACTAAAAATATTGTATCGTACAAAATGATTTCTTTCGAAAGGAAGGTATTTTAAAAACGGTTTTTGAAGTCCAATAACCAAATTAGACAAAAAGTGACAGTACTGGGAGGCTGTTTCATGTTTTTTTTTCTTCCATATTCTTGGTAATTATACATTTCTTCATCTTCTACTGTTCAAATAATCTTCTGTCTTTGGTAGACTATTTAGGAAATACATATTTGGAGCAGCAGATGAAGTTGAGCTGAAGTTTATGAACAGGTTATTGCAGATTATCTCTTACAACTAAAAGAAAGAATTATGGTCCATTTGAATTTGTAAGATCTGTCTTTTTACTTTGAATAGGAGAAACCATGAGGATTTACATCTATTTAGCATAATATTAAACCAAGAAATCAGAAGGCTTTCTTCACAGGTATCTTGATCCAATTCTATTTTTATGGAATTAGTCGAGTATCAAGATTTAGCAGTTATTGATCCACATAAGTTATGATTATGAGGATGAAGTACCTCTGCTCACTTTTAGGTGGTTGATTTAGAAGTGCATTTGCTTATGCATGGATGAATTTGTTTTATTTTGTCACCTTGGTGTCTTAAAAGGTTATAAGAGTAAAGTGGTCCCTACATGCTCGAGAAGAGATTGTTTTTGAGCTCCTTCAACATTTAAGAGGTAATGCAGCAAAACGTCTGTTGGAAGGAATAACGAAAAGTAGCAGACAAATGATTGAGGAGCAAGAAGCAGTTCGTGGACGTTTGTTTACAGTACAAGATGTCATGCAGAGTACCGTTCGGGCCTGGTTACAGGTACAATAAAGTTATATTTCACTTGTATTTTTACACTTAAAAGAAGGTCCAATCCAATCTTTCCAGGACAAAAGCTTACGAGTAACACATAACCTAGGAGTATTTGGCGGGTGTGGGCTTATCCTTTCAATAATCACTGGTCTTTTTGGTATAAACGTTGACGGGATTCCTGGATCACAAAATTCACCATACGCATTTCTTTTATTTTCTTGTATTCTCGCCCTTTTAGGCATCATATTAATTATCATAGGCTTGCTTTATCTGGGGCTAAAAAATCCCGCAATGGAAGAAAAAGTTGAGGTCAGGAAATTAGAATTACAACAACTTGTGAAAATGTTCCAACAAGAAGCCGAATCTCATGCACAGCTTCGAAAATCAGATTCCAAAACAGTTGTGCTTCCGGAACATTCTCATAGTTATGTTCTTATGCCCTCAGCAAATCATTAAGGTAATAATTTTTATTATAATAGAGATGGACGGGTCGGTTTGGGATGAAAATGATTTCTTCAGTGTCAGGTTGGATTTTTGTCCTTTTTCTATATCTTTATAAAATATTCATGTGTTATTTATGATTAGAAACAAAATTATGTACATCGTTGCCTTGAAAGTACAAGTTGCAACGATGTTCAACATTTCCCTTTTAGCTAAGCTTACAGATTTCATCATTTGAGATGAATCGACCCGATTATAAATGAGTTGAAAATTTCACCTGTATTATGTTTTCCCCATTATTTTACGAAACGTCCTTGAAACAAACCAATTTTCTTGTGAAAATACAATGTATCTTGCAACTGAAATTTTTTGGACAAAAAGTTCCACGCATGTTAAATTTTCCTGTTTAAATTTCCATCGTTTGTTTGTTTCACTCAAGGTGATCAATATGACTTTTGACTTGAAGCTTTCTGCAGAGCGGGGAAACTGGAAGTTTAAAATTTAGTGTTTGATTATCGTTTTCTATGTGTGCATTAGTGAAAGGGTGATAATTGGAGGACTGTTCTTGACAATTCTGGATGGACAATGGTGTTCTGTTAATTTGTCTCAAAGTTATGTATACTTCGTACTTTCATAGTGACCATCCAGACACTAATGCTATTGTCATTTCATACCCAAAACTTTGCTTCGTATTTTCCTTTTCTTTTGTGCAATTTAATTACCGATTATTAACTTATAAGCACATGTCAAACATTCAAAGTAACGTTTGTGGATAATGTTGGTCAACCATTTATGCAGGGTGGCATTTTGGTTGGACTTGATAACTTGTTACATCTAAATCTTCCAAATACATTTTCAAATTTTCTCTCGTTTGTACAGACTAGGGATGATAATGGGCTAGAAAATCATGCTCGCAGCGGGTAAAACTAATCTGCAAACCTGCCCATATAATCCGTAGAAGTATACATTTAAAATAAATTGATATATTATAGTAGCGATGGGCAAACTGGAGCAAAAACCGACTGAAACTGTATAACCGAACAGGACGGAACCGAGTTACATCGGTTCAATTTTCGGTTCTAATTTTCATGCAAAATTGGTTCTTGGTTCCCGGTGGTTTGGTTTGGTTTGGTTCGGTTCATAACAGAGAAAATGTGGGAAAGGTCAGATCAATGTCTATAAAAGATGTTTATATTAGTGAAATATTTTTTACTAATAGTTTAAGATCTAGTATAAGAATATAATAATAAAATAAGTTATTATAAAGTTAAGAAAGTTAAATATTTTATAATATGGTAAAGAACAAAAGATACTAACCAGATTATAACTTGGTTAATAACCAGATTAATAAGTTAAATATTTGATATGCTAATTCTTGGATGATAACCACATTGATCTATATCTATATTCCTATTCCTATTAAATAAAAGGATTTTGAATCCATTTTGCCGCCATGTAGATTGCTGATATCATAGTACCATGTACAGTCACCTGTGTATTTTTGCATGCTGCGTACTGCCACCTAATCCACTTGTACAGCCACCTCTGCAGAAACAGTTTTAAAAACAACAGCTGTAAGCCACATCTGCATATAAACCGTTAAAATATGAACCAGTTCACATTTCGTGTGGCATGTAATTCGGAATTTATCAAACATCCCCACTAATCCGAATTAGTAGGGATTGCAGTTTTCCTTCAAATCTCATCAATTCCAATGTTTCCTTCTTATCACATACGTTCCTCTCATTCAATCAAAAACTGTTTTCTCAACTCCGTTCAAGAGGATTTGTGTAGGATGTACAAATTTACGATCAGATTTGTGCAAAAGCCATCAGGTTTATTATTTTTAGTCTTAATTTCTAGGGTTTTGTTTTTTTTGCTTTTGTTCACCTAAAAAATGCTAATTTTGCAAAAGATGAATGATGGACTATGATTATCTTACCGTTTGCAGTTGCAATTTGATTTAAAGTGTTTCTTTTTCCTCTTTTCCATATCCCGTTTCAAATTCAGTTTGCTAAAGATTTTTAAAATTAGCGTTTTTATGAATTAGTATTTTTTGAAATTGGTACAGTTTACAACCATCAGTTATGTTCTTATACAAACAGTTGTTTTATGTTATGATGGCCTTTAGTATTCAATTGAATGTATTTAGAACTATTTGACCGATTACAGTTAAAACACAACCGAAAACTGACCCGCTCATTTATTTTTGTAATCTTTTTATATGTTTCAGGCTACAGGAGTGTGAAATTGTGGTTGAGGAGCATCGGAAGTTGAAAAAATATGTTTGTAATTTTTGAGTTGGCACGTATGTAATCCTCATCTTTAAAGCTATATGAAATTAATTACAAAATTGTAATTTTTTTTCATTAAAGTTGGTCATTTTGTTGCTTAATTAATTGATTCCATCTCGGTATCGTATCCTTATGTCTATTGAGGGTATTTAAGACCTGTATTTGATGGCACGTATGTAATCCTCATCTTTAAAGCTATATAAATTTTAAGAAGTTTGATATTGTTGAGAATTTCTCATATTATCACTATTTAACATCAAACATCATTATTTAGCGTCAAACAATGCTGTTAACCGTTGTTTTAACTGAATATTTTTTAGGGTTGGCATTTAAGATGACAAGGAAAGTTGATCGAGAAATGGGTCAAAATGGGTCATTTTTAAGATGGATGAAACGGGTCCACAAACAGGTATGAACTGCAAAAAAATTGCAATGCATGTTTAATTTTTATCAACTAATTTGATACTGTGTAACGGAATTCAAAGGCTGCAGTATTACTGTTTATATTATGCAGTGTTTATTTATATATATATTATTTTTAAATAAACATTGAAGTATTACTGCATAATATTTGAATGCAGAGTTTTAAGTAATATCGAAGACATAAACAACTATTTATGTCTAAAACTGAAACTGCCTAAACAACGTAATTCTAAACAACATAATTCTAAACAGCATAATTCTTTTAAATATTTGCTTCTTATTGCTTTGTGCTAATTATGTTAATATTATTAGCATAGATGGTTTTTCTTGCAATTGATAAAGCAGTTGGAGAAAATGGTTTTATAGTTGTTACAATTCTTTGTGTTGTTAATGTTTTCTTGAAGGGAATAAGGACTTACATCAGTCAAGTTTGTCCTGTGTGTTTTGGGAAGGTTAGCCTTTATGTTAATATTTTTTTATTGCTTGCCATCATAGGTGGCAAAATGAGCGGGTTGGAAAATAGGGTCAAAAGAGGTAGGTTTTAGTATGGGTCAAAACAAGTTAGGACTGATTGACATGAAACACTTTTTGTCCGGAATTTTTTTAATAAATAAATGGTATCAGATGTGAGTATAAAAAAAATATTACTTTAATAAAAAGAAAATTATTTAGGAGGTTTGATTCATTAAAAATGAACTTTGGGCGACTTCTGACCCGTTGGAGCCCCTGTTCATAAATAAACGAGTTGAAATTGGCACCTACACCATATCCTATGAAAATAGTAACATATCATATATTGAAAGATTTCATGTTAAATTTATATGTTAGCTCATTAGCATCATTACAAATTTCATTTTTCCCAATAATAAACAGTTACAGCGGGCACATGGAATTCGCTGTTTAAATTTATATAAAAAATTATGATTATATGCAGTTGGTTGGGGATGCTACTTGGAACGTTTGCTTATGTTAGCGCATGTGTATTTGGTCAATCAGTCATTGTTAGTTCCTTTATCTCTTCAATAAGTAGGCTTTTATGGTTGCAAAAAGATATTAAATTTTTAGAAAGATTACGTATCCTAAATTTCATAATAATTAGGATCTTTCTTATGTTTTATTAACAGGTGTAAGATGTCAAGATATATGGATCCTAATTGTGAATTGTTGCCAAGATAAAGCAACGAATTGAACTGTCACAAAATATGATGTAATTTTTCAGATTAAATTATTTCCTTTTTTTTAGCACGGGTTTTGTAAGAAGTTATGAGTTTGTACTCCACTACTCTGTACCATAAATTTCATTTGCTAAAGCTTGCATCATCACATATAAGGTTAGATATGCCTCATTTCTTGTGTGATATTGTGTATGGTCGAATTCTTAGTCAATGGTTGGTCAATACAATTACAACAGACAAGTTTTAGTATACACTTGTGAGACATTTGATTAAATATCATATGGTCACCTGTTGTTTATTGTATATAGCAGGTTTGTCTTTTTCCGTGATTTCAATTTGTTGAGTAATTATTTAAATTTGATCTTTTTTTTAAAGGTATTAATTTTTTAATGAATAAAGTATTCTTGAGAAATTAAAAATTTATGAAAACTATAAAAATATTATGAAAATTTCTATAAGTCACCCGTGATTTATCACGGGTTAAAGGCTAGTCTTTATCATATATAATGTCTCTGAGAATTTTTCAAATTAGTAAACTTATTTTTCAGTCAATATACCTGTTATTTTAAGAAAATATTTGAGTTTTAAAAGAAATTGATAGCCCTAAAATTCGAGCATGCAATATTCATGTTATTAGCAAGAGTACATAACCAACTAATTTACTAAAGGAGATGTTGATTAACAATATTTTAAAACCCGGATTTTGAATTAGATCGGCCGATGCTCTAAAAATGGTTGAACCGTTACCGGCCGGTTGAACCGGATTACAATACTATGCCAAACACCAATATTTAACAAACTTATATTTTTCAAACTTCAAACATATAATAAAGCTTAAAAACATATAAAAAATGATACAAAATATTCACTTTAATAAAAAAAAGTGAGATTAAAAGAACATTAAATAAAAAATACGGTTCAAATCCGATTCAATAATTCCGGTCCGACCCGGTTCATTGTTAAACAAACTTTTAACCCGGTCGATTTGGCCCGACATATCCCATTTTCCGGTCGAACCTGGGTTTTAAAACAATGTTGATTAGTTGACTGCAATACTTATGTACCCTATTATCTTTATTAATTCAAAAACTCATATATTTCTATAGAAAATCCATTGCGAGTGAGAACAAACATACAATTTCTTTTGAACCGTATCCATAGTTGAACCCGACCCGATTTGAATAACTCGCAAACCCTAAGTAAACAGACACTCTCCATATTCATGCGGCGTTATCGCACCTTCTCTTCTCTTTCATCGGAACCCTAGAAGAACAAAATCAGCATCAGTTTTCATGGTAATTCATCAAACTTATCAAATCGATGGCTCTATTCTGTAGTTAATTGTATTATTTGCTTCAGTTTCTGTAGAATTAAGAGTGAAATTTCGTTTTTGTGTAAATCAGGCTCCCAAGAAGGAAAAGGCACCCCCGCCGTCATCTAAGCCGGCGAAATCTGGCGGTGGAAAGCAGAAAAAGAAGGTAAAATTACGACTTAGTTTATGTTTTTCCTGTTGAAATAGGGGGGTTTTGATACGACCAGGGCTTAACTTGTTTCCTGAATGTGGTGATTGATTATGAGGGTGTTTGGGATTTTAAGACAAATAAGCAGTTTTGAGTGGTATTTTGATGTGATGAATGGAAAGTTGTATTACAGAAATGGGCAAGCAGAAGGAAAAGGTGAACAACATGGTTTTATTCGACTTATGACAAACTGAAGCCCCAAAGTTCAAGCTCATCACTCCTTCCATCCTATCAGACAGATTAAGGGTACTATCCAAGTTCTTGTTTATTATCTATTCTTTGATAATTGTATTTTATAATAGAGGCCATACATTTTACAATAATATATAATATTCATTACAGATTAATGGATCGTTGGCAATAAAGGATTTGATGGCAAGGGGTGCGATTAGGATGGTATCTGCTCATGCTAGCCAACAAATCTACAAATACTTGAATAGGCCATGTTTTGGTTTAATTAATGTACCAACTGTTACTCTATATGTTTTCTCCTCTTTAATGTGTTGATATTGCCTTTTTTTTATTTATTTTGCTGTCGTTTGAAAATTCATTATTATCACTTGTGATCGACTCCGCAAACCATCTGACATTAGCATTAATTAAATGCATTTTAGTGCCCTGAACTGGGTCTTCTACTACCCTGAACTATTAAAGGTGCAACATGGTACTTTGAATTTGACAAAATTGTCGATTTAGTACTCTAACTAACTAATTTAATTTTGTTTTCTCATGAGATTTGCTTCTAATATCAATATATTGAGATGATATGAATGTATATTTTTTATTCCGTCAAAAACCCCAATGAAAGTAAATCAACCGAGAAAGTTGATTCGTATTTTTTTATTCAGGATACAAACCGATTAGATTCGTATTTTTTTCTTCAGGATACAAACCGATTAGAGTATTTAATTCCCTAAAAGACGTCTTTAATGCATCGACTACCTATGGGTGATCAAGGATTCATAGATTTCGTCGTCTCATCTACTTGAAATCCATCCACAAAAACGCCCTTCAGCAACCCAAGCTTTATGTGTGTGTGTGTTAAACACATATATAACATATAAACACAAATGTACACACGCACACACTTCATATTTTTATGTTATGTAGTAAAGTCATTTATTTATGTCACTAATGTTCTTTATCTCTTCTTGTTGCATGTCATGGATGCTTTAGACCCAATATGGTAAAATGCTTATAATTTTAATCTTGCATTGCTATATATTTTTAAATTATATTTGCTTACACACGTTTCTCTTTTCAGATTACACTAATGGGATTCATGTTCTTGCTCATATCTGCATCACTTGGTTATGTGAGTAAACAACTTTGTAACTTGTATATCTGATTACCAAAAAAATAATTTTTTTTTGCTAAGAATTGTGTTATGTTTTAGATATATTCACCTCAATTGGATTCTCCACCACCAAGATGGGTTCATTTTGCTCATGGATTACTCCTCTTCTTGTACCAGGTTTATATTTATTTATTGAATTATCGATTACCTTTTTTAAAAAATATTGATTTTTTCATCATACAAAGTCCATATATGATATATCAAGTGGTTATTATATCTTAAATTAATCTGTTTAATTTTCATTTATTGATGCTAGACTTTTGATGCTGTTGACGGAAAGCAAGCTAGAAGGACAAACTCTTCTAGTCCATTGGGAGAACTTTTTGATCACGGTGATTAATATCTATAATACTCTTATTTCCTCTTCATATAAATTTATGTTTTGTTTTCTAATTGGTGCAGGATGTGATGCACTCGCATGTGCGGTGTGTCTTCTTTGCTCATTTTTCATATTTAATTTTCCAATTGTATTCAATTAATACATGATTTAGTTGGAAGCATTGGCTTTTGGGAGCACCGGAAGAAATACGTTTTGGTTTTGGGTGATTTCAGCTGTTCCATTTTATGGAGCAACATGGGAGCAGTAAGTAGAAATCAATGCCAAATCGATGGTTTGAGATTGAAAGGGTGTTTTATTTTGCAGTTATTTTACCAACACACTAATCCTTCCGGCAGTAAATGGGCCTACAGAGGGACTGATGCTGATATATGTGGCACATTTTTATAGCTGGTATTCATTTTGCAACACTTTTATTTTAAATGATTAATTTATTTAAGTATTTATATTTGGGTTGCAGGTGCTGAATGGTGGGCCCAAGATGTTGGCAAGTCTATTCCCTTGCTGGGCTGGGTTCCATTTATAGATGGTACATCTCTCTCTCTCACACACACTCTTTGGTTTGGTTGCTTAATTAATTTTTCTTGTTATTAAATTCAGGAATTCCTACGTATGGAGCAGTTTGTTTTTAATGATAGTTTTTGCTGTTATACCAACAATCACTTTTAAGTAAGTAATCTCAATTATTTTTACTTTACCTTATTGCACTATACGATTGTATATATACTTGTGGAATATCAAAACTCCCAAGAAAAGAAAATATCAAGAATGCTGATTACAAATTTGTACCTTGTGCATTTTTTAAGATAAAACTAAATTATTATTAACTTTTAGATAGCTATGTCTTATACTTGAAACTTTTTATTTTTAGTGTGCAAAATGTTTATAAGATTGTACGCTTGAGACATGGAAGCATGCTAAAGGCCTTAGCTATGGTAATCTTTTATTTTTTTTTTATTTTGTAAATTATATAATTAATGTAATGCTTTTTAATGAAAGAAGACTTATATATATTTTCATGCCAGCTTGTCCCATTTGGCGTGCTATTGGCAGTAGTTCTACTATGGTATCTTCCTTTGAATATTTGTTTTTTTACGTCCCAGAAAGTACAACATTTTTTTTTCCAAAATTCTTTGCCAATATTAAAAGTTTGTCTTATTGAGGGGTAATTTGATATCTGATTTGTTGTGCAGGGATCATATGTCTCCGTATGATTTAATTGGGAAATACCCACATATGGTTGTTATGGGAATTGGACAAGCATTTGGATTCTTTGTGGTAATTTCATATACCATCTTGTGTTACTATAACTTATTTGGTAATTATATAAATTAATATTTTTAGTTTTAAATTAAAGCTGTGGTTTATTTGCAGGGAAGGATGATACTGGCTCACTTGTGTGATGAGCCTAAAGGATTGAAAACTAGTATGTGCATGGTAAGCTCAGTTTTTAATTTATTTTTTTTCTTTCAAAATATCAGTCACCAAATCCTTTCACAACTGAATAGATTTGTTTAAAAATGATTTTCATTCAGTCCTTGTTCTATCTCCCACTCGCGATTGCAAATGCACTAACAGCCTGGTTAAATGAGGGGTATGTGCCATGCCATCCTTTTTATTAATGATTTTATTTCTTAATCCATTTAATATTTAAATTTCTGACAGAATTCCGCTGGTTGATGAGAAATGGGTACTTCTCGCTTTCTGTCTATACACAGGTACGTACGATTATTGTTATATAGATGGTTTTTACAAAATAATTACTATTTCAAGAATGATCATTTTTATAAAAAATTGATAAAAATGTTAGGTTTATATATAATGATAACTACTGTATAAAAATAGTTGATTTAAAAAGTTATTATTAAAAAATGTTATCGTTCGACTAATAGTCAACCACTTGTCAGGTGCACTATATCTACACTTTGCAACATCAGTCATTCATGATATAACAACCGCTCTTGGAATCTATTGTTTCAGGTATTTTCCCACATTCGTATTTATTTATTAACTGATATCATAATCGGGCTATTTTTAATCTCTAACGAGTATAACAAAGAAGATTAGCTAGAAAGAAAATGGGTCAAATGCTCGCTCAAAAGTGGTCCAAACTCCAAAGTGTACTTTTGAGCATAAAATCTCCTAAATTGTTTTAATAAGAAAATTAGTTTATTCTCTTAATAATTATATAAAAAGTTAATCATATTTGACATGAAAAATGTATACGTTTATTTAAAAATATGTGGTTGCTAATTGTGTGGTAAAAAATTCAGGATCACGAGGAAAGAGGCTTGAAATACGTGGTATGCTTTATTCAAGTATGTATATTACATTCGTAAGTCTATCTATAGCCCTTAATATGGTAAAATTTAAAATTAATTTTCTAGGGTTACTGCAATCTGAGTTATGGAACTGAAGCTGAAAATGGGTGACTATTTTGTATAATTATTGTGTGTTTTGGTACAAGTTATATTCTAGGAAAAAGATTATTTTGTTATGTGGTGGCCTAGTTTAGTTAAATGTAGTATAAGAGTAAGTCTTTGGTTTGATTTAAAGTGGTTTATATTGAGTTTAAATTTTATATTTGTGTATTAATTATTAAAAAGCCATAGGCATACTTAAGGCTTCTCCAAGAAACCGATGACTGATTTATGCTCACATTTTCTTTTTGTAAACTGAAAGGATGCACAACCTTCAAAACTGACATGAATTTGGGTCAACTCAACTGAATAATCTTTTGATGTCACATTTGCATAAAAAAAACCATGTACATACACAACCAGCATCTATTTAATCAAAGAATCACTTTAACTCAATAATCTTGATCCTATAATCTGAAAATATTAACTAGTTAAATTTTCAACCCATCATCAGCCTTCTTCACCAAACTCCACTTCAAGATCTGATTTGCTTACTGTAGGTTAAGCAATCATCAAATATAATATTATGAACTCTGATAAGCATATAAAAACAATGAAAGCAAACAAAAAACTGCAACGACAGCTTCCTGCAAAGCTTGTCTGCCACATCATTCCAGTTAACATTAGGTTTTTCCCTGACTAAGTTTACAGCATCTTCACCATCACCATTTTTTATATTGGATTTAGGCAACACCTGTATCACGTGACACCACCATCCTCTAGTTTCCTCACCTCTCCTCAAATAATCACTAACTTTTTGTGTGATTGCTTCTTTAAGCTTTGGATTTTTTTCAATGAGTTTTCAAGTATTCTAAATGGCTTTTGCATAATTACCAGCTTGTTCCTTAAAATTGCTATACATCTTCTGTTTACCAATTAGTAGTGTAATCATATACAACAAAACCGATACTAAATAAAAACCGATCCATGGGATGAATAAGATTCGATTATTTAATAGATCAATCAAACAGGATTGCTTACTTGAATTTTGACCTGAAAAAAATAAGCTAGTATGGGTTGACCACTAAGCCTAACTGTATCTCAAACAAGAAGGCTACACGTGACTCTCACTCTTGTCGTAACCCACATCAAACAAGTCCAAACTTGAGTGGCGGTAAATGTGAGTTTCATTTACGAAACCATCTCTATATATCACACATAAATGTAAATCTCTATCACCATCACCATATGGAAACTGAAGCTATATATGTTACCCACCAATATTGCTCTTTGAAAATTCCTATTTACTATGGTCCAAATGTCTTCAAACTAATTTAAACATTTATATAAAATTAGCGACAAGACAATACGTTGATTGTAGCTTTTGAATTCGTAGTAGCCACCAATATTGCTCTTAGCGGCCCCCATTTACTATGCTCAAAATAGCGACAGTTAATACTAGTTTTTGAATTTATAGTAGCCACCAATATTGCTCTTAGCGGCCCCATTTAATATGCTCGATATTTCTTATAACTAATTTAATTAAGAAATTACTTGTCCACAAGCTAGTATTACTTCTTTTTTCTTTCATAAACGGTGTTTACTTATAGACGACAAAATATTATTTGGTACAATAAGAGGTTCATGTTTCGGAACTTTAATTAAACTAGGTTTATGGTTAAGGAAACTAATGTACAATTCTTGAAACATAACTACCTTGAAGTAGTTAGTGAAACTCAGGGGTTGGTTTTTTTTATGGTTATTCTATGATAAATTTAAGCTTCAATTTTTTTTCTTAATTATTGCCCTAACAGCTGTGATTAACAAAATCCTAAAAATAATTATAAGAGAGAACCAAAATGATACACATTATACGAAGTATATTACAAGTGCAAAAGTTATAAATTAATTTTTCATGACAGATAGGGATATTTTCAATGTCAAATACACTCAATATAAATGAAAACATTTTTTATGTTAATTTTGATTTTAGGTTTTGTGTAATTTTTAAGGATAATTAATAATATATATATTTGTATTTTTTCACCTATTTCGGTAAATTTGGTATATCTCTCTTACTTGATGCTCTTGAATTTCATTTCTAATCTTTAGTTTTGCAAGATGCATATCGCTTGGTGTTATCAACTACTTGTTCTGATAGAAATATATTGTAATACACGAACACTATTAAAAAAAGGCATATATTAATTAGTTGAACTCTTCGTTTATTAATTTGGTGACACGTTTTTATATATTGTGTAACAATTAATTGAATAAAGTAAAGTGACATGTTTCTATATAATAAAATCTTCATGTACGTAAAAGTGGAGAAATTAAACGGCAATCAAGTGAACGATGTCATCGTCCAACGTGGCCACCTTTCACTCCACAAATATACAGTGGCTTCAAACCATTCTAGAGCAAGGGGGTGTGACATGGTAATTAGACTATCCTCATTAGCAATCTAAACCCAGCTCAATCTTTTCATTAAAAAATAATATATTTCTTCCACCTACACAACCCAACTTAATATTATTTTTCACACACATTAACAACCCAACCTAATTATTTATTATTTATTAAAATCAAAACAACCAATCACAAAATATCACCTCACATTAGGGGTGAGCATAAAAACCGAAAAACCGAACCGAAACCGAAAAACCCAAAAAAACGGCCCCGAAAAAACCGAACCATTTGAAAAACCGATGTCAACGATTTTGATTATTGGAAAACCCGAATGTTTGGGGCGGTTTTCAGGGGCATATGAAAAACCCGACCGAAAACCCTGCCCCGCCCCACCATTTCAAAAATTTTAAAAATATTCTTATATTTATAAAAGAATTTACAATTATCTTTTAAATAAAATATATGATTGAATTTCTAGGTGATTTATTCCTATATTTTCTAAGTTTCAAGTTATGTTAATTGAATTTATCATTACATTATATTAAACTTACTAATTGTTTTTATATTTATAATGAAATGTGTTAAAGTTTGGGAGTTTGAATCATAATATTAATTTTTAAGGTAACAAATTCGTAAATTTAAGGAAAACAAAAAACCGAAAAAAACCCCGAAACCGAACCGAAAAACTCGAAAAAACCGAAACTGAAAAAACCGAAACCGAACGGGATGTAATTTTTAAAACCTGAACTTTTGGGGCGGGGTTTGGTTTTAGCTAAAAACCGCCCCAAACCGCCCCATGCTCCACCCCTACCTCACATTAAAAACAAAATGAAAGAATAAAATAATAGGTGATCTTCATGTGACCTTGGTCTCCTCCACCAATGTAGGTCACCTCTTTTGGTGACCCTCAATAATTGTTTTCATTATCATATTGTGGTGACCAACCCTCAAATCTACCAATGAGAGTAGTCTTATAAGCCCGCCAAACCCCTTTAACACCGTTAAAAGGGGAAATTGGCACACTGTTTATACCGCCAAAACACTTCTCGCCAAGGGTGTAACTGTATGGAAAAAGGTTTTTTTTTTTCATTTTCTTTAAATTATGATTGGATGAGAATATTTTTTGTGAGTTCCAAATGAGTTTATAAAATGTTAAATAAGAGAAAGCAATTCTAAGATGAGTTTTAATGAACAAGTACATAAGTTGTAATGAGATTATATGAATATATAAAAGAGGTTGTTTTAATTATATTGTATTATGTTTGAGTTTATTATAGCAAGATTAAATGGAGCCAACTGAGTCAACTCAATCTGGAGATGTGACCCCACTCAAACGGCAATAATTTTTCTACTTGGAGTTGACATGGCGCGGTCCCATGCATAAACAACCCCATCGATTAACAATTCGAGTACGCAAATAAAAACATACATCCAGGGCTAGAAATATGCCACGTCCGTCATGAAGCTTAGCTTAATTACCATATTTCCATTACCTATAAAATATCGCATGCACCTATTTTCCAACAATTCAAATAAAAACATCTATCCGAGGCTAGAAATATGCCACGTCCGCCACATTGAGCTTAGCTTGTTACCTATATAAAATATCCACCTATTTACTTCCATAACTCATGATCACTGCTCCCTCCAACATTAAAATCTGATGGCGATCATCATTGTTGGAACAAATCACAGGTCAACTTAATACTGATGCTGCAGTTAGTACTGATCATGGTTACTACTGGTGACTACTATGATTGTTACTGATGGGGCAGAACCATTTACTACTGATGAGTTGATACTGGTGAAGTCTATAACTTAGTTACTATTGATCAAGCACATATTGAAGATACTACTGATCTTAGTAGTTACTACTGACGTTGTATCTGGACTTGAAACTGGTCACCAAAGTTAGTACTGACATTGCATATTTACTACTGGTGATTGCAGTTACTACTGGTACGCGTTTTGGAAGCATATTAAGTCCGAGATCTTCGCAGAGATAGTTATAGAATGTAATTCAATGTATATCGTTTATTATTAGATGTAAATCAAGTCCTAGAATAACTAGGGTAAATAGTTAGGCTTCAAGGACTATTATATATAGTTCCTTACGAATTGTAAACGTACGTGTGTATTGTTAATCAATAATATACATTGAAGCTTTTTGTGAAACTGTGTTCTTAATATTTTCGCATATTGTTTACAGTTCATTGTTCTTAATACATTGATATAGTGTTGATCCGCTGCAACTTCTATCATCAATTAGATCTAAAGGTGCTTATTAACTCTTCATAGTTAATCGATCCTGACAAGTGGTATCAGAGCTTATTGGTTCTAGATCTACGAATTTTAAGAACAACAAAAAGTTTTAATCTTTTAAAACACACTAATTGTTAATCATGACTGATAACAATGAGAGCACCCAAGCAAATAAAATTCCTATACTCACTCCCAATAACTTTGGGATGTGGAAGAATCGTATTAAGCAATACATGCTTATTACTGATTATTCCATGTGGGAAGTTATTATTGAAGGAAACAAAACTGGTCCTGGTCAAGCAACAAGTTCTGCAACTGAAGCAGACAAACTCAAGTGTGAAAAGGAGAAGAAAGACAGAGGAATCGAACTCAAAACTCTAAGCACTCTTCTACTGGCCATTCCTAATGACTATCAACACCTCTTTGTTGAATATGATGATGCAAAGATGTTGTGGCAAGCACTGGAGAAGAGATTCGTTGGAACCAAGAGCACCAAGAGGAACATGAAGTCTGTTCTCAAGCAAGACTTTGAAAACTTCAAAGGAAAGCCCAATGAGACACTCACTCAAGTGTTTGACATATTCAACAAACTAATTGGTGAACTTAACCAGGTTGGGGTTAAGATGGATCAAGAAGATGTTAACATGAAGTTCCTAAGGTCTCTTAGTGAAGAATGGGCCATGTACCCAGTGATATATAGACAAAGAGATGCACTAGAAGAACAAAATCAGCATCAGTTTTCATGGTAATTCATCAAACTTATCAAATCGATGGCTCTATTCTGTAGTTAATTGTATTATTTGCTTCAGTTTCTGTAGAATTAAGAGTGAAATTTCGTTTTTGTGTAAATCAGGCTCCCAAGAAGGAAAAGGCACCCCCGCCGTCATCTAAGCCGGCGAAATCTGGCGGTGGAAAGCAGAAAAAGAAGGTAAAATTACGACTTAGTTTATGTTTTTCCTGTTGAAATAGGGGGGTTTTGATACGACCAGGGCTTAACTTGTTTCCTGAATGTGGTGATTGATTATGAGGGTGTTTGGGATTTTAAGACAAATAAGCAGTTTTGAGTGGTATTTTGATGTGATGAATGGAAAGTTGTATTACAGAAATGGGCAAGCAGAAGGAAAAGGTGAACAACATGGTTTTATTCGACTTATGACAAACTGAAGCCCCAAAGTTCAAGCTCATCACTCCTTCCATCCTATCAGACAGATTAAGGGTACTATCCAAGTTCTTGTTTATTATCTATTCTTTGATAATTGTATTTTATAATAGAGGCCATACATTTTACAATAATATATAATATTCATTACAGATTAATGGATCGTTGGCAATAAAGGATTTGATGGCAAGGGGTGCGATTAGGATGGTATCTGCTCATGCTAGCCAACAAATCTACAAATACTTGAATAGGCCATGTTTTGGTTTAATTAATGTACCAACTGTTACTCTATATGTTTTCTCCTCTTTAATGTGTTGATATTGCCTTTTTTTTATTTATTTTGCTGTCGTTTGAAAATTCATTATTATCACTTGTGATCGACTCCGCAAACCATCTGACATTAGCATTAATTAAATGCATTTTAGTGCCCTGAACTGGGTCTTCTACTACCCTGAACTATTAAAGGTGCAACATGGTACTTTGAATTTGACAAAATTGTCGATTTAGTACTCTAACTAACTAATTTAATTTTGTTTTCTCATGAGA
This sequence comes from Calendula officinalis, assembly GCA_963853835.1. Classification (NCBI taxonomy): domain Eukaryota; kingdom Viridiplantae; phylum Streptophyta; class Magnoliopsida; order Asterales; family Asteraceae; genus Calendula; species Calendula officinalis. The sequence continues at coordinate 88,237,755 of OY970823.1, forward strand.
TTTGCTTCTAATATCAATATATTGAGATGATATGAATGTATATTTTTTATTCCGTCAAAAACCCCAATGAAAGTAAATCAACCGAGAAAGTTGATTCGTATTTTTTTATTCAGGATACAAACCGATTAGATTCGTATTTTTTTCTTCAGGATACAAACCGATTAGAGTATTTAATTCCCTAAAAGACGTCTTTAATGCATCGACTACCTATGGGTGATCAAGGATTCATAGATTTCGTCGTCTCATCTACTTGAAATCCATCCACAAAAACGCCCTTCAGCAACCCAAGCTTTATGTGTGTGTGTGTTAAACACATATATAACATATAAACACAAATGTACACACGCACACACTTCATATTTTTATGTTATGTAGTAAAGTCATTTATTTATGTCACTAATGTTCTTTATCTCTTCTTGTTGCATGTCATGGATGCTTTAGACCCAATATGGTAAAATGCTTATAATTTTAATCTTGCATTGCTATATATTTTTAAATTATATTTGCTTACACACGTTTCTCTTTTCAGATTACACTAATGGGATTCATGTTCTTGCTCATATCTGCATCACTTGGTTATGTGAGTAAACAACTTTGTAACTTGTATATCTGATTACCAAAAAAATAATTTTTTTTTGCTAAGAATTGTGTTATGTTTTAGATATATTCACCTCAATTGGATTCTCCACCACCAAGATGGGTTCATTTTGCTCATGGATTACTCCTCTTCTTGTACCAGGTTTATATTTATTTATTGAATTATCGATTACCTTTTTTAAAAAATATTGATTTTTTCATCATACAAAGTCCATATATGATATATCAAGTGGTTATTATATCTTAAATTAATCTGTTTAATTTTCATTTATTGATGCTAGACTTTTGATGCTGTTGACGGAAAGCAAGCTAGAAGGACAAACTCTTCTAGTCCATTGGGAGAACTTTTTGATCACGGTGATTAATATCTATAATACTCTTATTTCCTCTTCATATAAATTTATGTTTTGTTTTCTAATTGGTGCAGGATGTGATGCACTCGCATGTGCGGTGTGTCTTCTTTGCTCATTTTTCATATTTAATTTTCCAATTGTATTCAATTAATACATGATTTAGTTGGAAGCATTGGCTTTTGGGAGCACCGGAAGAAATACGTTTTGGTTTTGGGTGATTTCAGCTGTTCCATTTTATGGAGCAACATGGGAGCAGTAAGTAGAAATCAATGCCAAATCGATGGTTTGAGATTGAAAGGGTGTTTTATTTTGCAGTTATTTTACCAACACACTAATCCTTCCGGCAGTAAATGGGCCTACAGAGGGACTGATGCTGATATATGTGGCACATTTTTATAGCTGGTATTCATTTTGCAACACTTTTATTTTAAATGATTAATTTATTTAAGTATTTATATTTGGGTTGCAGGTGCTGAATGGTGGGCCCAAGATGTTGGCAAGTCTATTCCCTTGCTGGGCTGGGTTCCATTTATAGATGGTACATCTCTCTCTCTCACACACACTCTTTGGTTTGGTTGCTTAATTAATTTTTCTTGTTATTAAATTCAGGAATTCCTACGTATGGAGCAGTTTGTTTTTAATGATAGTTTTTGCTGTTATACCAACAATCACTTTTAAGTAAGTAATCTCAATTATTTTTACTTTACCTTATTGCACTATACGATTGTATATATACTTGTGGAATATCAAAACTCCCAAGAAAAGAAAATATCAAGAATGCTGATTACAAATTTGTACCTTGTGCATTTTTTAAGATAAAACTAAATTATTATTAACTTTTAGATAGCTATGTCTTATACTTGAAACTTTTTATTTTTAGTGTGCAAAATGTTTATAAGATTGTACGCTTGAGACATGGAAGCATGCTAAAGGCCTTAGCTATGGTAATCTTTTATTTTTTTTTTATTTTGTAAATTATATAATTAATGTAATGCTTTTTAATGAAAGAAGACTTATATATATTTTCATGCCAGCTTGTCCCATTTGGCGTGCTATTGGCAGTAGTTCTACTATGGTATCTTCCTTTGAATATTTGTTTTTTTACGTCCCAGAAAGTACAACATTTTTTTTTCCAAAATTCTTTGCCAATATTAAAAGTTTGTCTTATTGAGGGGTAATTTGATATCTGATTTGTTGTGCAGGGATCATATGTCTCCGTATGATTTAATTGGGAAATACCCACATATGGTTGTTATGGGAATTGGACAAGCATTTGGATTCTTTGTGGTAATTTCATATACCATCTTGTGTTACTATAACTTATTTGGTAATTATATAAATTAATATTTTTAGTTTTAAATTAAAGCTGTGGTTTATTTGCAGGGAAGGATGATACTGGCTCACTTGTGTGATGAGCCTAAAGGATTGAAAACTAGTATGTGCATGGTAAGCTCAGTTTTTAATTTATTTTTTTTCTTTCAAAATATCAGTCACCAAATCCTTTCACAACTGAATAGATTTGTTTAAAAATGATTTTCATTCAGTCCTTGTTCTATCTCCCACTCGCGATTGCAAATGCACTAACAGCCTGGTTAAATGAGGGGTATGTGCCATGCCATCCTTTTTATTAATGATTTTATTTCTTAATCCATTTAATATTTAAATTTCTGACAGAATTCCGCTGGTTGATGAGAAATGGGTACTTCTCGCTTTCTGTCTATACACAGGTACGTACGATTATTGTTATATAGATGGTTTTTACAAAATAATTACTATTTCAAGAATGATCATTTTTATAAAAAATTGATAAAAATGTTAGGTTTATATATAATGATAACTACTGTATAAAAATAGTTGATTTAAAAAGTTATTATTAAAAAATGTTATCGTTCGACTAATAGTCAACCACTTGTCAGGTGCACTATATCTACACTTTGCAACATCAGTCATTCATGATATAACAACCGCTCTTGGAATCTATTGTTTCAGGTATTTTCCCACATTCGTATTTATTTATTAACTGATATCATAATCGGGCTATTTTTAATCTCTAACGAGTATAACAAAGAAGATTAGCTAGAAAGAAAATGGGTCAAATGCTCGCTCAAAAGTGGTCCAAACTCCAAAGTGTACTTTTGAGCATAAAATCTCCTAAATTGTTTTAATAAGAAAATTAGTTTATTCTCTTAATAATTATATAAAAAGTTAATCATATTTGACATGAAAAATGTATACGTTTATTTAAAAATATGTGGTTGCTAATTGTGTGGTAAAAAATTCAGGATCACGAGGAAAGAGGCTTGAAATACGTGGTATGCTTTATTCAAGTATGTATATTACATTCGTAAGTCTATCTATAGCCCTTAATATGGTAAAATTTAAAATTAATTTTCTAGGGTTACTGCAATCTGAGTTATGGAACTGAAGCTGAAAATGGGTGACTATTTTGTATAATTATTGTGTGTTTTGGTACAAGTTATATTCTAGGAAAAAGATTATTTTGTTATGTGGTGGCCTAGTTTAGTTAAATGTAGTATAAGAGTAAGTCTTTGGTTTGATTTAAAGTGGTTTATATTGAGTTTAAATTTTATATTTGTGTATTAATTATTAAAAAGCCATAGGCATACTTAAGGCTTCTCCAAGAAACCGATGACTGATTTATGCTCACATTTTCTTTTTGTAAACTGAAAGGATGCACAACCTTCAAAACTGACATGAATTTGGGTCAACTCAACTGAATAATCTTTTGATGTCACATTTGCATAAAAAAAACCATGTACATACACAACCAGCATCTATTTAATCAAAGAATCACTTTAACTCAATAATCTTGATCCTATAATCTGAAAATATTAACTAGTTAAATTTTCAACCCATCATCAGCCTTCTTCACCAAACTCCACTTCAAGATCTGATTTGCTTACTGTAGGTTAAGCAATCATCAAATATAATATTATGAACTCTGATAAGCATATAAAAACAATGAAAGCAAACAAAAAACTGCAACGACAGCTTCCTGCAAAGCTTGTCTGCCACATCATTCCAGTTAACATTAGGTTTTTCCCTGACTAAGTTTACAGCATCTTCACCATCACCATTTTTTATATTGGATTTAGGCAACACCTGTATCACGTGACACCACCATCCTCTAGTTTCCTCACCTCTCCTCAAATAATCACTAACTTTTTGTGTGATTGCTTCTTTAAGCTTTGGATTTTTTTCAATGAGTTTTCAAGTATTCTAAATGGCTTTTGCATAATTACCAGCTTGTTCCTTAAAATTGCTATACATCTTCTGTTTACCAATTAGTAGTGTAATCATATACAACAAAACCGATACTAAATAAAAACCGATCCATGGGATGAATAAGATTCGATTATTTAATAGATCAATCAAACAGGATTGCTTACTTGAATTTTGACCTGAAAAAAATAAGCTAGTATGGGTTGACCACTAAGCCTAACTGTATCTCAAACAAGAAGGCTACACGTGACTCTCACTCTTGTCGTAACCCACATCAAACAAGTCCAAACTTGAGTGGCGGTAAATGTGAGTTTCATTTACGAAACCATCTCTATATATCACACATAAATGTAAATCTCTATCACCATCACCATATGGAAACTGAAGCTATATATGTTACCCACCAATATTGCTCTTTGAAAATTCCTATTTACTATGGTCCAAATGTCTTCAAACTAATTTAAACATTTATATAAAATTAGCGACAAGACAATACGTTGATTGTAGCTTTTGAATTCGTAGTAGCCACCAATATTGCTCTTAGCGGCCCCCATTTACTATGCTCAAAATAGCGACAGTTAATACTAGTTTTTGAATTTATAGTAGCCACCAATATTGCTCTTAGCGGCCCCATTTAATATGCTCGATATTTCTTATAACTAATTTAATTAAGAAATTACTTGTCCACAAGCTAGTATTACTTCTTTTTTCTTTCATAAACGGTGTTTACTTATAGACGACAAAATATTATTTGGTACAATAAGAGGTTCATGTTTCGGAACTTTAATTAAACTAGGTTTATGGTTAAGGAAACTAATGTACAATTCTTGAAACATAACTACCTTGAAGTAGTTAGTGAAACTCAGGGGTTGGTTTTTTTTATGGTTATTCTATGATAAATTTAAGCTTCAATTTTTTTTCTTAATTATTGCCCTAACAGCTGTGATTAACAAAATCCTAAAAATAATTATAAGAGAGAACCAAAATGATACACATTATACGAAGTATATTACAAGTGCAAAAGTTATAAATTAATTTTTCATGACAGATAGGGATATTTTCAATGTCAAATACACTCAATATAAATGAAAACATTTTTTATGTTAATTTTGATTTTAGGTTTTGTGTAATTTTTAAGGATAATTAATAATATATATATTTGTATTTTTTCACCTATTTCGGTAAATTTGGTATATCTCTCTTACTTGATGCTCTTGAATTTCATTTCTAATCTTTAGTTTTGCAAGATGCATATCGCTTGGTGTTATCAACTACTTGTTCTGATAGAAATATATTGTAATACACGAACACTATTAAAAAAAGGCATATATTAATTAGTTGAACTCTTCGTTTATTAATTTGGTGACACGTTTTTATATATTGTGTAACAATTAATTGAATAAAGTAAAGTGACATGTTTCTATATAATAAAATCTTCATGTACGTAAAAGTGGAGAAATTAAACGGCAATCAAGTGAACGATGTCATCGTCCAACGTGGCCACCTTTCACTCCACAAATATACAGTGGCTTCAAACCATTCTAGAGCAAGGGGGTGTGACATGGTAATTAGACTATCCTCATTAGCAATCTAAACCCAGCTCAATCTTTTCATTAAAAAATAATATATTTCTTCCACCTACACAACCCAACTTAATATTATTTTTCACACACATTAACAACCCAACCTAATTATTTATTATTTATTAAAATCAAAACAACCAATCACAAAATATCACCTCACATTAGGGGTGAGCATAAAAACCGAAAAACCGAACCGAAACCGAAAAACCCAAAAAAACGGCCCCGAAAAAACCGAACCATTTGAAAAACCGATGTCAACGATTTTGATTATTGGAAAACCCGAATGTTTGGGGCGGTTTTCAGGGGCATATGAAAAACCCGACCGAAAACCCTGCCCCGCCCCACCATTTCAAAAATTTTAAAAATATTCTTATATTTATAAAAGAATTTACAATTATCTTTTAAATAAAATATATGATTGAATTTCTAGGTGATTTATTCCTATATTTTCTAAGTTTCAAGTTATGTTAATTGAATTTATCATTACATTATATTAAACTTACTAATTGTTTTTATATTTATAATGAAATGTGTTAAAGTTTGGGAGTTTGAATCATAATATTAATTTTTAAGGTAACAAATTCGTAAATTTAAGGAAAACAAAAAACCGAAAAAAACCCCGAAACCGAACCGAAAAACTCGAAAAAACCGAAACTGAAAAAACCGAAACCGAACGGGATGTAATTTTTAAAACCTGAACTTTTGGGGCGGGGTTTGGTTTTAGCTAAAAACCGCCCCAAACCGCCCCATGCTCCACCCCTACCTCACATTAAAAACAAAATGAAAGAATAAAATAATAGGTGATCTTCATGTGACCTTGGTCTCCTCCACCAATGTAGGTCACCTCTTTTGGTGACCCTCAATAATTGTTTTCATTATCATATTGTGGTGACCAACCCTCAAATCTACCAATGAGAGTAGTCTTATAAGCCCGCCAAACCCCTTTAACACCGTTAAAAGGGGAAATTGGCACACTGTTTATACCGCCAAAACACTTCTCGCCAAGGGTGTAACTGTATGGAAAAAGGTTTTTTTTTTTCATTTTCTTTAAATTATGATTGGATGAGAATATTTTTTGTGAGTTCCAAATGAGTTTATAAAATGTTAAATAAGAGAAAGCAATTCTAAGATGAGTTTTAATGAACAAGTACATAAGTTGTAATGAGATTATATGAATATATAAAAGAGGTTGTTTTAATTATATTGTATTATGTTTGAGTTTATTATAGCAAGATTAAATGGAGCCAACTGAGTCAACTCAATCTGGAGATGTGACCCCACTCAAACGGCAATAATTTTTCTACTTGGAGTTGACATGGCGCGGTCCCATGCATAAACAACCCCATCGATTAACAATTCGAGTACGCAAATAAAAACATACATCCAGGGCTAGAAATATGCCACGTCCGTCATGAAGCTTAGCTTAATTACCATATTTCCATTACCTATAAAATATCGCATGCACCTATTTTCCAACAATTCAAATAAAAACATCTATCCGAGGCTAGAAATATGCCACGTCCGCCACATTGAGCTTAGCTTGTTACCTATATAAAATATCCACCTATTTACTTCCATAACTCATGATCACTGCTCCCTCCAACATTAAAATCTGATGGCGATCATCATTGTTGGAACAAATCACAGGTCAACTTAATACTGATGCTGCAGTTAGTACTGATCATGGTTACTACTGGTGACTACTATGATTGTTACTGATGGGGCAGAACCATTTACTACTGATGAGTTGATACTGGTGAAGTCTATAACTTAGTTACTATTGATCAAGCACATATTGAAGATACTACTGATCTTAGTAGTTACTACTGACGTTGTATCTGGACTTGAAACTGGTCACCAAAGTTAGTACTGACATTGCATATTTACTACTGGTGATTGCAGTTACTACTGGTACGCGTTTTGGAAGCATATTAAGTCCGAGATCTTCGCAGAGATAGTTATAGAATGTAATTCAATGTATATCGTTTATTATTAGATGTAAATCAAGTCCTAGAATAACTAGGGTAAATAGTTAGGCTTCAAGGACTATTATATATAGTTCCTTACGAATTGTAAACGTACGTGTGTATTGTTAATCAATAATATACATTGAAGCTTTTTGTGAAACTGTGTTCTTAATATTTTCGCATATTGTTTACAGTTCATTGTTCTTAATACATTGATATAGTGTTGATCCGCTGCAACTTCTATCATCAATTAGATCTAAAGGTGCTTATTAACTCTTCATAGTTAATCGATCCTGACAAGTGGTATCAGAGCTTATTGGTTCTAGATCTACGAATTTTAAGAACAACAAAAAGTTTTAATCTTTTAAAACACACTAATTGTTAATCATGACTGATAACAATGAGAGCACCCAAGCAAATAAAATTCCTATACTCACTCCCAATAACTTTGGGATGTGGAAGAATCGTATTAAGCAATACATGCTTATTACTGATTATTCCATGTGGGAAGTTATTATTGAAGGAAACAAAACTGGTCCTGGTCAAGCAACAAGTTCTGCAACTGAAGCAGACAAACTCAAGTGTGAAAAGGAGAAGAAAGACAGAGGAATCGAACTCAAAACTCTAAGCACTCTTCTACTGGCCATTCCTAATGACTATCAACACCTCTTTGTTGAATATGATGATGCAAAGATGTTGTGGCAAGCACTGGAGAAGAGATTCGTTGGAACCAAGAGCACCAAGAGGAACATGAAGTCTGTTCTCAAGCAAGACTTTGAAAACTTCAAAGGAAAGCCCAATGAGACACTCACTCAAGTGTTTGACATATTCAACAAACTAATTGGTGAACTTAACCAGGTTGGGGTTAAGATGGATCAAGAAGATGTTAACATGAAGTTCCTAAGGTCTCTTAGTGAAGAATGGGCCATGTACCCAGTGATATATAGACAAAGAGATGCACTAGAAGAAAAGGAGTTGGATGAACTCTACAATGATCTCAGAGTATTTGAAACCGAGGTAAATCAAAAGAACCCTTCTATTTCTTCTAATAATGCTGCATTTGTATCTAGTACAGGTCAAGGTCAAGAAACTGCCACAGGAAAGGCTGCAGATTGTGAAGATGCTGCAAGAGAATCCTTTTTCACTAGTCATGTGCATACTGCACTAATTAGTGATGATTTGGAACAATTGAATCCTGATGATCTTGAGGAGATGGATCTCAAATGGCAGATGGCTATGCTGAGCCTGAGAACCAAAAGGTTTTTAAAAAGGACTGGTAGGACAAGTCTCAACTACAACAAAGGTGACAAAGCTGGATTTGACAAAACTAAAGTCAAATGTTAAAACTGTAACAATCTTGGTCACTTTGCAAAAGAATGTCCTCAGCCAGACAAAAGATCAAACTCAACTGCTCTTGTTTCACAAAAAGGACAAGGCTATGACTGGAGCTTTCAAGCAGAAGAACATGCTCAAAATCAAGCTCTTATGGCCTTTACTGACAGCAAATCTGAGGTAAAACCTAAACCTTGTACTTCTGAATGTATTAAAATTGTTAAAATTTTAGAAAAAGAAAACACTAAATTAAATGAAGATTTAGCAAAAGCATTAAGAAGAAATTATTAATTTGATGGTGTAATTGCTGATCAAGAACATCAGATAAAGGTGTACCAAATGATTGATCAAAGGATAAAGGAAGAACTGCTCCAAGCTGTAGATGAGAAAGATTACTATGAATTAAAAAATAAAGAACTAACAAGTAAATTAGAAGAATGTCAACTTGAAATTGAACAAAATAAATTGACAATTAAGAAATTTGAAAGAAGCACTAAAATTCTTGATGAATTAACTAATAATGAAACTACAGAAAAAGTTGTTCACGGGGTGGGTTATCATGCTGTACCACCTCCATATAAATTCATTCCTCCACTCAAAAACAGTTCAGAAAGAATAATTAATGAATTAAATAATGAAACTAAAACTGAAACTTGTAATGAAACATCTGAATCAAATGATTCTTCTGATGATGATCAAACTAATGACTCAATTGAATTTAAAATTTATGAAACTGAAAATACAAACTCAATTGATACAAGTTTTCACACAGCAGAAAGTCCAAATGAATCTCCTAAATATGATGCAGAAAATATACCAAAAATTTTAAAAAGGGGAAATCAAAGAAACATGAATCAACTCTTAGAACAAAGAAAGACCATAAGGGCTAAGGATAATAAATTAAAATGTGTTATTTGCAACAAAGTAAATCATTTAGCAAAGGATTGTCACTTCAATCCAATAAATTGTAAAGAGTTCAAAGAATTTATAAATTCTAAAGAAAAGGCAAAAACACAGAAGTTAAAAGATACTACTGGTCCTTCAGTAGTAAATAAAACAAAAACTCCAATTGCTGAAACACCAAGATTCGGAAGAAGTGCATCAAGGTTTGTTCAAAGTAGAAGAGTTGGAAGCCCAAAGAACAACAATTACTTCAAGAACAATGGAAAATCAAATCAAAATAAACAATATTTTAAATTTTCCAACACCAGTAAAAACTTTAACAATTTTACTACTGGTGTTAACCCTAATTATAATGATGTCTGGTACCAGTACAAACACACTACTGGTGTCAACCCTAAAAACACTACTGGTCCTCATAAATATGGGAATTACCCAAGTACTACTGGTCCATCAGTAGTAAAGTATTCCAAAGCTAAACATCATGTGTATCACCTAAGACCAGTAGTAAACTCAAACACCAGTAACAACTTCAAAAGAGCAGTAGTAAATCAAAACACCAGTACTAAACAAGTATGGGTACCAAAAGTGTCTAAAATCAAAGTTTTTAAATCTTATTTTTCAAAGGATGAACCCAAGACACATCAAGCTTGGGTTCCCAAACTTAACTAACCTTTTATTTACTTGTGCAGAGCATTCAGATCCCAGAAGAAGGTAGAACATGGCACATTGATAGTGGATGCTCAAGGCACATGACTGGAAATCTGCAAATTCTAAAGGATTTCAAGTCATTTGATGGAGGTTATGTAGCTTTTGGAGAGAACCCAAAGGGAGGTAAGATTACAGGCAAAGGTATGGTTACTAATGGTAAAATTATCTTTGATGATGTATTTTATGTAGCTGAGCTAAAATACAATCTAGTCAGTGTGTCTCAAGTATGTGATAAAAAGAACAAAATTCTTTTCACAGACATTGAGTGCATCATTCTTTCTTCTGACTTTATTTTAGATGAAAAATATGTTGTTTTAAGAACTCCAAGGAGAAACAATGTGTATTGCCTGGATATAGGGGGAGAACTCATTTCTTCAAATGAGGTCAACTGTTTTATATCCAAGGCAAACACCACTGAATCAGAACTATGGCATAGAAGGATGTGTCACACTAATTTCAAAAACATGAACAATTTAGTAAAAAGAAATTTGGTCATTGGACTATACCTCAAAAACAATTCATGTGTGATCATCATTGTGTTGCATGCCTAAAAGGTAAACAACACAAGACTTCTCATAAGTCCAAATCTGTGAATTCTATTTCTGTTCCTTTACAACTCTTACATATGGACCTATTTGGACCTACAAATGTAATGAGTATTGGAAAGAAACAATATTATCTTGTTATTACTGATGACTTTTCCAGATATACATGGGTTTTTTTTCTCAGGACAAAGGATGAAACAAGTGAACTCATCAAAAACTTAATTGTTAAACTGGAAAACATATCTGATCAAAAAGTTAAAGCCATAAGATGTGACAATGGCACAGAATTTAAAAATACTAATTTAATTAACTTTTGTGATCTTAAAGGTATTGACAGGCAATACAGCTCACCTAGAACTCCTCAACAAAATGGTGTATCTGAAAGAAGAAATAGAACCATCATTGAAGCAGCAAGATCAATGTTAGCAGATTCAAAGTTACCAATCACTTTTTGGGCTGAAGCTGTTAATACTGCCTGTTATGTTCAAAATAGAGTATTAATAGTGAAGACATATTATAAAACACCATATGAACTTTTTAATAAAAGAAAACCTTCTATAAGTTTTTTAAAATCATTTGGTTGTCCTTGTACTATTCTCATTACAAGAGAACAAATTGGTAAGTTTGACTGCAAAGCTGATGATGGAATCTTTGTGGGATACTCTACTCAAAGCAAATCATACAGAGTGTTCAACAAGAGATTAAGGATAATTGAAGAAAGCATCAATGTATCCTTTAATGAAAATGTACCTAATGAACAAGGAAATGGTCCAGATTGGCTATTTAACATAGACAATCTAACCAAATCCTTTAATTCTAACATGGATTTAAATGCAGGTGATTCAAATTGTCATACTCAAAAGGAAAGAACATCATCTGTTAATACTGGTCAAGAAGAGATGAGATACATAGTAGTTGATACTGCTCCCACAGTTAATACTGAGGACAGTAATAACTCAAATTCTGCAAGCAGTAGTAACTCTGAGAATGAGGACAGTAGTAATTCAAATACTACTGGTACCAGTAATAGTACTCAAAATACTACTGGTCCTAGCAATAACCTAAATTCTCAAGATACTACTGATCCCAGTAACAACAACAATACTACTGATCTCAATGAAGATAATAACAGTAGCAATTCTGATCAAGATGATGATGAACCAAACATCAATGACAATGAAGGATCTCTAGAGGAGCAAATGCCTGAGACAAATGAGTCCAATCTTGAAAATCAACTAGTGGTTGATAGAGCTACAACAACAAGGACTCAGAAGAACCATCCATTAGACCTTGTTCTAAGTGATGTTAACTCACCACTGCAAACACGAAGCAAATTAAACAAAAGCTTAACTGCAAACATGTGTAATATAAGTTTAATTGCTAATGAATGTATGTTTGAATGCTTTCTGTCTCAGGATGAACCAAAGAAGATTCAACAAGCAATGAAGGATTCAAACTGGATTGATGCAATGTAAGAAGAACTCCTTCAATTCAAATTACAAGCTGTTTGGACACTTGTACGTTTACCTAAAGGAAAAAGAGCCATTGGAACAAGGTGGATCTTTAGAAACAAGAAAGATGAAAGAGGTATAGTGATCAAGAACAAAGCCAGACTTGTAGCCCAAATATACACTCAAGAAGAAGGAATAGACTATGATGAAGTATATGCTCCTGTTGCTAGAACTGAAGCAATAAGAATATTCTTAGCATATGCTTCATTCAAAAAGTTCAAAGTCTATCAAATGGATGTGAAGAGTGCATTCCTATATGGGAAGATTGAAGAAGAGGTCTATGTATGCCAACCTCCAGGTTTTGAAGATCCAAAACATGGTGATTATGTGTTCAAATTAGATAAAGCTCTGTATGGCCTACATCAGGCACCAAGAGCATGGTATGATACATTATCATCATATCTATTAAAGAATAATTTTAAAAGAGGAGCCATTGACAAAACTATGTTCACAAAGAAAGTCAAAGATGATATACTACTGGTACAAATCTATGTAGATGATATCATCTTTGGTTCAACCAATGATTTATTATGCAAAGAATTTGAAGAACTGATGCAAATTAAATTCAAGATGAGCTCTATGGGTCCAATGAACTTCTTCCTTGGACTCCATGTCAGTCAAAAAACAGATGGTATTTTGATAAACCAATCAAAATATGTTAAAGACATCTTGGAGAAGTTTGATATGAAAGACTGCAAGAGTGCAAGTACACCAATGGAAACACACAAACACCTACATCCAGATGTTGAGGGGGAGGATGTAGATGAACACTTATATAGATCAATGATAGGCTCTTTGATGTACTTAACTGCATCAAGACCTGACATTATGTATAGTGTTTGTGTGTGTGCAAGATATCAAGCAAGACCTAAAGAACTACACTTGCAGTCTGTCAAAAGAATAATCAGATACTTGAAAGGCAAACCATCACTTGGTCTATGGTATCCACATGATTCACCCTTTGAACTCATAGCCTACACAGATAGTGACTATGGAGGTGAATGTCAAGATAGAAAGTCCACTACTGGTGGATGTTAATTCTTTAGATCAAGACTGATGTCATGGCAATGCAAGAAACAAACAAATGTATCAACATCAACTGCTGAAGCAGAATATGTAGCTGCATCTGCTTGTTGTGCTCAAGTTCTCTGGATTCAAAACCAGCTTCTAGACTTTGGTATCTCTATCTTTAAAACTCCTATTTTTATTGATAATCAAAGTGCTATTAGTATTGTGAACAATCCAGTAAAACACTCTAAAACTAAACACATTGAAATAAGATTTCATTTTATAAGAGATTGCAATGAAAAGAAGTTAATCAAAGTAGTTAAAATTCATACTGATGATCAATTAGCAGATCTTTTTACAAAAGCATTTGATATAGGAAGATTCAACTTCTTGGTTAGCAGTATTGGAATGATTTTAATAAATTAATTTCTCACTCAAAATCATGTGTAAAGTTTTTGTTGTAAAAAGTTATTTGTTTGTTTAAGTGTTTTACTACTGGTAGGTCTGTTTTACAAGTATGCAGGTGTGTGCACAAAATACTACTGATAGGTCACTACTACTGGTGTGGATTAGGTTTACACAAATACTACTGGTAAATCAGTACTACTGATGTCCACATATACTACTGGTCTTATAAGTTAGGTCAGTAATGAAATTCATTAGTTACTACTGATGTCAATAGTTACCACTGATGTAAAAATCCTTAGTTACTACTGACGTTCTTAGATACTACTGACGTTTCTTACTGGCATCTAATTTACTACTGGTCTTTCAAAATCAAAATTACCAAACTAACCCCCATGAAAATAACCGTTGTGTTATGATTCGAAGGGCAATTTAGTGTTTTTGCAGGATAAAACGTAAGATATAAATAGCTGAAGTCGATTAGTTTAGCATTATCCTCACATCGATTTGCTAAATCCTCTCGATAAACCCTAACTTACGATCATAAACCCTGCACCAGTAACAAAATTCTTACTTGTTTCTCTCAAATCAAACGATCCAAACTTCTCAAAATCAACAACAATGGCAACTCTACAATCTCTCGATGTTCAAACAGATCTTAAATACTCAGAGTTTCACAATATGTGTGTGTTTCTACGCAATCCAGATGGTACAAAAGACTTTCGACCAATCGTACAATTCCTGAAAAACTCATACATAAAGTTTGCTCTAACTGTAAATCCGAGAGCATATCAACAGCACTTGGTTGATTTCTGGACCAATGCTGAAAGAACAGAAGGTGCAACTATGCCAATGATTAAATCAACTGTAGATGGCAAAACGGTCACAATAACTGAACAATCAATTCGACACCATCTACAACTACATGATGATGCGGGTATGTCTTCACTTCCTAAGGAATACATTGTTGAACTTTTAAATAAAATGGGTTATGAGGGAAGACTTGACATAGTAACTTTTCAAAAAGGTCTTCTCTCCCCACAATGGAAATTTCTTGTACATACTATTCAACACTGTATTTCTCCTAAAAGAAGTACTTGGAATGAGTTTAATAAGGCAATAGCCTCTACTGTTGTCTGTTTATGCACAGACCAAGTATTTAATTTTTCTTATATGATTTTTGAAGGTATGTTGGGAAATCTTAGTTCTTCAAAATTTTTAATGTATCCCAGATTTCTTCAACATATCTTAAACTGTGAATTACAAAACTTGTCAACTCCCAAAAACATTTTTATAATTCCTGAGTTGAACAAGAAAGTTTTCTCTAATATGAGAAAACAATTTAAATTTTCGGGCAAGGAAACCCCTCTGTTTCCTAACATGATCAATGATCCACACAATCTTGGAGAAGGTTCAAATATCATTACAAATCCAATTGAACCTCAACCCACTCCATCACCCCCAAATGCAGCCCAAACACCACCCCAAACAGTCACTCAATCACCCACTCATATAGATGTCCTGAATGTGTCCCAGGAACATGATTTAAATCTGCAGAGTGCTACTCTTCACTCTGTAGAGGACCGACCTTTAACCAAATCAATCCAGAAACATTATAAAAGGAAGAAATCTTCCTTAAAGGACACCAGGGGACAAATTGAGTCAAACCCCAGGCTCCAAGAGTTGTCCTCCAAGGAGGAAAGAGGACATGAGGCGAGGGCTTTCACTACTCATGCCCCAAAGGTGGGTGCACAGGACAGTAAAAACATCACTAAGACCCAGACCTAGGCAACTCTGAGTGATGACTCTTTTGAGGAATTACTTAGAGGACCCCGGTGCCAATGAATCACCAAGAAGTGATGAGGGTAGATCTATTGATTTGACGGAAATGATGGAAAACCTTAAAGCCAATGTACCTGTCAGTGAGCCCGATGATCTTGCAAGATGGAGTGAGGGCAGTATTAAAAACAAATAAATTGACGGATAAATTGGATTCTCTTGAATCCACTGTACAAGATTGTCTTAAATATCTCACCAATCAGGGAAAAACTATGCAATACATGAAAAGGCACATGAACACAATCAACAAACGAATGAGATTCTATGAGCACAGGCTTCATCAACAAACAAAGATTATAAGAAGATTGAAAAAGAAGATTGAAAATAGTGAGGCTCCACCAGTTGAGCTCACTAAGGGGGAGAATGACAACATTCAAACAATGATTGATGAATCAATTGCAGCAGCAGCAACCTCTCTCCTCAATCTCAAAGAAACAATAGTTGATGAAGGCCTAGAAAAGATGGATGTTGATGATAAGCGAATTACTACTGCTCCTATGGAAGAACAAGCTGAACAAGAAGTATCAGTAGTAACTCCTACTACTGATATCATAGCAGTAGTAAATGAAGAAGAGGCACCAAACACTACTGATGCCCTATCAGTAGTAACTCCTGAAGTCACACCAGTAGTAACTACCTTGGTTACTACTGAAGAGGAAGAACTAGTTTTACCAGAGCTAATTGAAAGAGAAAGATTTGAAATCATCACCAAACCACCTACACCTGATCAACCACTTATCATACCTGACATTGATGATAATGTGAACTGGTTTGAGGTTGATGAATGCTCACTTCCTCCACATCCAAAAATTCTTCAACAAAATGAGCTTATATTATTTTCTCCATCAATAATAATAAGAGGTGTGCCAGATATGAAATACATTCCACCTCCTCCTTCAGCTTGTATTGGAAAGGGTAAAGAAGTTTATGATGAAGATTACCCTAATAGAGCACTAGGTCACTATATGGTGAACAAAATCAATCTTGTGAGAGCTGATAAACAATCAAGATGGAAGGTGAAGCACAAGAGATATCTGGAAAAAGTAGCTAAGTATCAAGATATTGAAGAGAAGAAAAAGAAGGCTCAAAGTGAAATACCTGTTCAAGTACCTGTTCAAATAGAAGACATTCAGATAGAAGCTCAAAAAGAAGAATTTAGAAGACTGAGAAAAGGTGAAGAAGAACATATTAATTGTCTTAAAGATCTGGTATCTGAATGCAAAAGAATACAAACTGGTAGTATATCCACTACTGGTGAAACCTCAACTCCCCAAAAGAAAAGAAAGGCTACTACTCAAGAACAGAGCATTCAAAAGAAATCAAAGACAGAACAAATTATTCCTGTTCTTGAAGTTCCAGTTGCTCCCCTTCAAAACAATCCTATCATAAATTGGAGAATTATGAATAATAATGTGATAGAGATCATAAGGGAAGATAAAATTGTTCAAAGATTTACTGGATGGTTACCATTGATTAGGTCATGTTCAAGAAGTGATGTTATTAAACTTCTAATCATTGGAAAACCAAGGATGGCAAAGAAATCATGGAGAGAGTCTGGTGCTGGATATTTAACAAGAATGATTGATGCTGCATTTTATCCAGATAACTATCCAGATTTATTTACAAATCCAGAAAATGTTTATGCTTGGAATGTGATCCCAACTGCTAATATGTATTTCTTTGAAAGATCAAGCAAAAGATGTGAGCTTTATTTGTATGAAAAAGAATATCCACATTCAGAGAAAGTTATGTATCAGATATTCACTAACACAATGATGAAACCATATGATGCTTTAATGTTCCAGAACAAATTGACTTATTTCACAAAGAGAAACAGTAAATATATCATTGAACAAAGAAGACAACAGAATCAAAGAACCCTAGAAAGAAGAAAAAGGGAAGAAGAAGAACAAAAGAAACTTAATTGATTGAAAAGAGAATCAATAAGTTTAGGGGGAGATTGTTGGAACAAATCACAGGTCAACTTAATACTGATGCTGCAGTTAGTACTGATCATGGTTACTACTGGTGACTACTATGATTGTTACTGATGGGGCAGAACCATTTACTACTGATGAGTTGATACTGGTGAAGTCTATAACTTAGTTACTACTGATCAAGCACATATTGAAGATACTACTGATCTTAGTAGTTACTACTGACGTTGTATCTGGACTTGCTACTGGTAACCAAAGTTACTACTGACGTTGCATATTTACTACTGGTGATTGCAGTTACTACTGGTACGCGTTTGGAAGCATATCAAGTCCGAGATCTTCGCAGAGATAGTTATAGAATGTAATTCAATGTATATCGTTTATTATTAGATGTAAATCAAGTCCTAGAATAACTAGGGTAAATAGTTAGGCTTCAAGGACTATTATATATAGTTCCTTACGAATTGTAAACGTACGTGTGTATTGTTAATCAATAATATACATTGAAGCTTTTTGTGAAACTGTGTTCTTAATATTTTCGCATATTGTTTTATAGTTCATTGTTCTTAATATATTGATATAGTGTTGATCCGCTGCAACTTCTATCATCAGTTAGATCTAAAGGTGTTTATTAACTCTTCATAGTTAATCGATCCTGACAATCATCATCTTCTTCTTCGTCTGTTTAATCCTCCCAATTTTCAGACTCAGAAGCGAATTGCTTACCCTATTCAAATATTCCATCTCCCACTTGTTTAATTTCACCGGAGTTGATCATCATGATGATGCATGTTTAGTGGATCTACCCATCATTCGATTCGAAGATCTAAATAATCAACGCCGCCGATCTGTGGACCGCATGTGCTTCATTTGTTCAGAAAACTATGACAATGATGACGTGGTTTGCCAGCTCAGCCGCTGCGGTGATGTTTTCCATTCCGACTGCCTGGGGAAACTGCTTCACCAGAATCAGACTTGTTGTCCCTACTGCCGCTCTCCAGTCTTCACCGGCCTTTCAAATGTGTCGTGCAAGAGTTTGTGATGGCGCCACCGCTCGTATTTTAGTTAGGTTTTTGTGTTGGTGTAAATTTAAGGTGGTTAATTTAGTTGTAAGAAACAAGCGGTTTGTATCAGTGTAATAAGTTCGCACTTCGTTGCGGATTTATTAATCCAAAAGTTAGAGGAAAAACTTTTTAATATGAATCTGTTATTTATTGCAATCTAGTTAAAACTTTCGTTCACTTGTTATAAACCACATTTTAAAATATGGACTTTGTTGTAACTCATATTTGATGAGTGGTTGATTAGTATTTAACACAATCATAAGTACAATTTAGGTTAAATTACAGTTTTTGTCTCTGACCTATGACCGATTCGGGGTTTTTGTCCCTAATGTTTTTTTGTCCGTTTTTTTGTCCTTTAAGTTTTTTGAAATCCTGGAAATTTGTCCTTCCGTCTATTTTTAGCCGTTAAGTGACTAAAAATGCAAAACAAATAAGGGTATTTTCGTCTTTTTTCCTCATTCTTCATGTTCTTCATCTTCTTCTTCATTACAACCAGTTTCTCCTTCCGTAAACCCTAACCCTAAACACCCAAATTACAGTGCCCTCTTTCTACCTACTTCTACAACACTCTTTAATTCTCAATCCAATAATTTTATGAACAACTCACCACCATTCATGGTGCAATCAACCACCATCTCATCACCTGCCACCGCCGCACTACTTCTGATTGTCATCCAATTGACCTCCTCCTCCCCAAATCCCAATCTCCAATTTACCTTTTTCTGAGTTTCCCACCAACTGTTCGACTCTTTGCCGCAAAGAGTACGGTGAACATCTGTTCATGATCTGCTGATTCCGGTTGAGCATCCACAAACCACGGTTTACGATATTGAGCTTGTGCAGGATCTTGTGGATCGTTTTTTCGATCGGAAGTGTGTGGAAGAAGATAAGAACATGAAGACAAACGATTTGGTTTTGATTAATCCTCGACGATGTATAATCATCGGTCGTTTAATCGATGGCTATCTTGCAGAAATTGCTCATGATCACAACCTGACGGTTTCAAGTTTCACGACGTTATCCCGGTCAATTCCCGACGCCTGTAGACCTATTCACGACGGTATCTACGGTGCCATCGATGTTTACTTGAAGGAACACACGACGTTGACTAAATGCATGTTGGCCCAATCAAACCAGCACCCACTTGAACCTGTTGAACAATCTCGATCTTGACCAATTTTTGATTTTGTTAACTTTTGTGATTTTTGGGTTTCAGATTTGTTCGTGATTTTGATTTTTGGGTTTCAGATTTGTGCAGATATGTAGTAGGTGAGGGTTTAGAATTAGGGTTTAATTGGGGAAGAACACAAACCAGGAAGATGATGCAATGGTAATTTGGGTAATTAGACAAAAAAATCGTCAGTTAACGGCAAAAAATGGACGGAAGGACAAATATGCAGAGTTTTAAAAACTTAAAGGACAAAAAAACGGACAAAAAAATATTAGGGACAAAAACCCCGAATCGGCCATGGGTCAGGGACAAAAACTATAATTCACCCTACAATTTATGTACACCATTAGTGGGTCATTCTCTAGCCTATAGGTAGAGATATTGTATCACTTATTTCCTTACACCTCTCTGGAACCTCTTGTATTGTATACATAATGGATCAAAGAAGAAATAAGCGATTCAAAAGTAAATTTATGTGCAGCATATATTTACAAAATTGTAAAAAGAAATAAACAAATAAAAAAAATGATAGTATGTTGTAAATGGCTGAAACAACCAAACCACACAATTGATTATATTATATAACCTAGAACTAGACCGACATCACAAAACCAATAATAATGATACAAATATCTTGAAAGGAGAGGTATGGAAAGGTAAAATGTAGATACTTAAACTTCCAATAAGAGCAACATTACAAAATAATTTTACCTAAATAAGGTTGAAAAAAAACGAGTAAGAGTTGTAAACTAGTAAACCACCAAACCCTTTTTAACAAAAATAAAAGTTCATAATGCCAGAATTTTGATATTGATGGATCATAAATTAATGTCTTCACTTTTTTTAATCATGTAGATTGATTTTAAGGGCTTCAATACGAGCTGAAAGTTGAGGGTTAAATACAAAAAGTATTGTTTTTAAAATTGTTTAAAAGGTCAAATACTTATTTTAAAAAAAAACCTCAAAAATCTCTGGTGTCGTAAGCTTAGCTTCCAGTTTCTAGGGTTTTCGCTAGGGTTTCTATTGTACTCTCCCGCCATGAGCAACAACAAGAAAGAGCCGCTAGACATGTACGATCTCGGCGATTCTCTAACGGCCGGCGGTGTCGGTATGTTCACTTCTTATCTTACAACCGCCGTTCTCCTCCGCTGCTAACTTGTAAAATTAACATATAAATTACTCTGTTTTTGGTTATTTTTGTAGGTCTTAGTGCAGAGGATCGTGCTGGCCTCGTAAACGCCCTAAAGGTTCGATTTTCTAACATCAGATTCCATGTTTTACTCATCCGTTGTGACAATAACGATCAATAATAAATTAGTTTTGTGATTGATTATACAGGATAAACTTCCAAATCTGGCTGGTCAACACTCGTATGTTCTTGAGAGTTTGACTCCTACAGTTAAAAAGAAGCATAAACATAAGAAGAAAATTCACAAGACAGAGGAGAAAATTGATATCAAAATCGAAACCGTCAAAGGAAGTTCCGATAAATCATTAACTTTAATCGGATATTTTCCGTCTGGATATAATCCGGAAAAACGCCGACGAGCTGACGAACCTAAGGTTAGGGTTTTAAAACACGCGAAGCGTAACAACAGGGTACAGCTTGTTGTGAGTCCTAATGAGTCATCTCCGGTGACCTTCGTCGGCACTAATTATTCCGGTGAGGCTGTAACTCCTCAGATATGTTCTTATTCTCTTGGCATCCTTGATAAGCAGACTCAGACGCTGAAAATTGTCCAAATCGAAGCTAACAAGGTATTGTAATTCTCGATTTATGTTATGAATAGCTTTGTATTTCATATAATATATGATTAATGTTATTATTTGTTGGAGTGTAGATCTTTAGATTGGAACCTAGGGTTAGAGGTATAGAGTATGATGTTGATGAAGCTGCTAAAGTGGTGGAAAATAAAGCTACAGTTGAAAATATTGCAGACACGCACAATTTCTCAACTAAGAAGTCTCAACGAACGGTATGTAACACAAATTATTATAGATTACAAAAAAAAAAAGAAACAGAAAAATAGAAGGTATTGTATTAAACTAACAATAACAATCTGGAATTCGATTAATTACTTTTATTTTTCATCTTGTTTTGCTATATGAAACATTAGGCCAAGAAAGAACGGGCCCTACGTGCAAACCGTGATCCTGCAGCTCAAGAAGATTCAAATAACAAAATGGCTGATTGTAAAGTCAACACAGAAGCCCTAGAAATTGCTGTAACAACTACTAATATTGCCCGTAATATTCCACCTCATGACATGTCAACAAAAATACCTCAAAATGCTTATCCACTGGAGAAAATTATTTTCAAGGGCGAATGGAGATACCTTCTAGATGTTTTTGAACATCTGCAAGAAGGGAAAGATATAACTACCGAATTCTATCCTGTTTTTGTTTGTAACAGAATTCATAAGATCGAGGAAGTTGAGGTATGTAATTTAGTTAAGTTATAGTAGAAGTGTCAAAATTGGTACTTTTTCATATGAGTTGAAGTTATTTGGGTTGACCCGCAACACCATTTGTTTATTATTTTTATTTATTTATTAATTGGTAAATAGTTATTGTTTCAAATATGATTACAAAATATGTATCATTTCAATAATAACATGAATTTATTGAATCAATTGAGGATTTATGCATTAAAACTACTTTTCAGTCAACTGTTGACCCATTTGACTTATTTTCTTTTTAAGCTAATACATTTTAACGCGATATAAACTCAAGCACCGTGTTTGAGTGTTTTCTTTCAAATACAGTTAAATTACAGTAAAGATGGCAAAATGGGTGGATCAGACCGAGTTGGGTAACAGATTAAAACGGGTAAATTGTGGTTAGGGTTAAAATGGGTTTGGTTGCTTCACACGTTCTGTCCAAAAATGTTTAAATTATTTACAAATTAGTCTCGTACGATTACATTACAGTTTTCTATCTTATATCACTAATATTTTATTTGAATAAAATAATGGCCAAAATGCATTTTTGTACCCTGAACTTGGCTGACTAGGTCTTCTAATATCCCGAACTATTAAAAGTGCAACATGGTACTCCGAACTTGACAAAATGGTCGATTTAGTACCTTCATACACTAATTTGGTCTTATTTTCTCATATGATTTTGCTTCTAATATCAATATTAAAATAAATTATATTTTTTAGTTTGTCAAAAACTCCGACGAAAGCAAGTCAAGTAAGAAAATACGTTCATTAATGAGTCAGAATACAAAATTGATCATTTTGTCAAGTTCAGGTTACCATAATGCACCTTTAATAATTTAGGGTAGTCGAGCACCTAGTTAACCAAGTTCAGGTTACTAAAATGTTTCCTAAAATAATTTAGGAGGTTTTATGTTTTGGTTGTTTAATAACAAATACTTTTTTTTTTCTTCTGAATTTTGTAGGATGAAGAAACAAAGGAGAGTCTTGCTTGCATATTCTCTTACATCAACCATCTCATCAAATTCAAAGACAAACACTCAATGGACGGTTTTTCGTCTGCAAAACATCATAAATTCCCAAACATTTTGACTATGAAATTCAACGATATGTTTGCTAACGTTGACTCAAAAAGACTTGCTGATGAAAAGCAGGATCTTTTAATAAGTTATGTTTTGGTACTCACTCTCTTTGTTGATAATTTCAAAACAGAGTTTTCAGATATTGCTAAAGATTTGAGAATGTCTAGTGGTGACTTAAGACGACATTTTGAATTCTTGGGGTGCAAGTTTGTTAGAGAAAATAATGTCACGTTGGCTGCTCTTACTGCACCGCTTAAGTTCCCTGAAGTTAGGATGAGACGTCGAAGGTAAAAATTGGGAAAAAATGTTGTTTCGTTGTTAAACGGTGATATTAAAAATATGTTTTTTTAAGTTTATTATTTGGTTATTGATGGAGACACCTTTATGTTATTTGGATATTTAAGTTTTGAATTTGGCAGAGAATGAACTATGGTTATTTTATTTTTGGTATGCATATGGTTATGTGAATGGAAAGCCTAGGTATACCATTGAACAAGGTAGTACATAACTACAAATGTATAAATCAAGCTTAAGGTGGTTGGATTACATAAAACAAATGTTTTGAGTTGAATTGGTTGAGTTGAATTGGTTGATGCTCGGTCTAGCTGATCTGGATTACAATATTTGATTCGAATTACAATACTATTAAGTACTAAGTGTTCCGTGATCTTTTAACTACGTAAAAGGTATACAAATACAAAAAAAAAAAAAAAAAAAAAACTATTACTTCCTCCGATTCAAAATAAGTGATACACTTGGGGTTTCACGGTTTTTGAGGCAAAAAATTATAATGATGGTTAAATTAGATTAATTGGATGGTTAGTGGGGAATGGGTCCCACACCTTTTGAATAAAGTAAGGTTAATGATGTTTAAAAGTAAAAAGTAAGGGTAAAGGGGTCATTTTACTTTGTTAAAGTAGATAGTTAGTGGGTATGGGTCCCATTTTTTTTTGCCAAATAAGGAAACTTTTCAAAGTGTATCACTTATTTTGAATCACCCAAAAAGGGAAGTGTATCACTTATTTTGAATCGGACGAGGTATAACATAACCAAAAGTTTTCAAAAATTATTTTTCAACAAACAATTTTAAGTTTCAAAATCTATTAATATTGTTATGCTATTTTGAAGATTGGTATCATTTATTAGAGATTAACATTCAGTTTTCTGAATCGTGCACAAGCAAAATAAAAAGTTATATTTGCTAGATTTTCAGAATAATTAAGCCAACAAATCTAATTGAAAGCATTCACCATCTTAGTTATGTGTAAGAGATGATGCAAATAAGCAAAAACAATTCTCAAACAAACATTATGGCCCCGCAAATATCTTAAAACCTATGAGCCAAGTTAACTAAACAGTAACATAACAATCTTAAATTAGGGGAATAATATAACTAGACATAAAAAAGAGAGAGAAATATATGTATATTTTTATTTTTATTTGAGAAATGTCAGTGGTTTCTACGATTTAGGCTTACTTAATCTTTGATTATGTTACCAAGCAAGATGACACTTGTAATCTGTTAAATTCTTGTCCCCATATAATTCCTTGATTTTGACACTTATTTTGATTTAGTAAGTAGGATTAAGTAGACACAAATTGTACGAGCAGTAGTATTTCTCTTTGAGAAATGATGTATTTATTCATACTCATATTCCTATCTATTTTTAAATTTGATATGTGTAATCTACTAGTTCTCTTTTCTCATATCATTATTTGATTTTAAAAATTATCATAATAAATACTTAAACATATACTCATTCTTTATTTTTTAAATTTAACATGTGTAATTTATTCGTACTCTTTTTTTTTTTTCATTTTTAATTTTTCTTGTGAATTCGGTAGGAAAGGGCAAAGTTGGAATTATTGAAGAAGCATGCATATTGGGTATTTAACCTTTGTTATTAAACCGGTCTACCGCCTAACCACATGGAAAACCAGAGAACCTTCGCGTGAACCGAAAGCCTCTGTTCCCCCTTTCCTTTTCTATCAGGAGTTTTTTTCAAAAATAGGCGTGAGCGGATACATATTTTCACAAATAGGCTTGTTTCTTTTTCGTTTTCAAAAATAGGCTTTCCGCCAATATTACTTCAAACTAATTTATAAATTCTTGAAGATTTATATAAAATTAGCGACAAGACAATACGTTGATTGTAGCTTTTGAATTCGTAGTAGCCACCAATATTGCTCTTAGCGGCCCCCATTTATAGGCCTGTAAACGAACCGAACGTTCAGCGAACCGTTCGCGAACCGTTCGGCGGGAGTTCGTTTATGTTCGTTCGTTAAGCTAAACAAACGAACACAAACAAGATTTTGTGTTCGTTTAGTTAAACAAACGAACACGAACAAAGGCCCGTTCGTTCGTTTACGTTCGTGTTCGTTTGTTTACGTTCGTTTGTGTTTATCTATGTTCGTTTGTGCTTGTTTATGTATGTTTGTGTTTGTTTATGTTCGTTTGTTTATGTTTGTGTTTGTTTATGTTTGTTTGTGTACGTTTGTGTTCATTTGTGTTTGTTTTGTGTTTGTTTATGTTCGTTTGTGTTCGTTTATGTTTGTTACCCTCGTTCACGAACCGTACGTGAACACTAAATTTTCTTAACAAACGAACACGAACACAAAATTCCGTTCGATAAGTGTTCGTGAACCGTTCGTGAACATATTTTTTCCTTAACAAACGAACACGAACAAGACCCGTTCGTGTTCGTTCGGTTCGTTTACAGGCCTACCCATTTACTATGCTCAAAATAGCGACAGTTAATACTAGTTTTTGAATTTATAGTAGCCACCAATATTGCTCTTAGCGGCCCCATTTACTATGCTCGATATTTCTTATAACTAATTTAATAAAGAAATTACTTGTCCACAAGCTAGTATTACTTCTTTTTTCTTTCATAAATGGTGTTTACTTTTAGACGACAAAATAGTATTTGGTACAATAAGAGGTTCATGTTTCGGAACTTTAATTAATACTTCATTGATTTAAAAAATACATTACATTTAGTTTATTAAAACATTATCAAGTAAATATGAATGCATGTAGGAGTTCAGTTTTATGCCATGGACGTATGTTATACAGATTAATTATCAGAAGTCTTATGCAGAAAAATGTAGAAACTTACACATGACATTCTTAAACTAGGTTTATGGTTAAGGAAACTAATGTACAATTCTTGAAACATAACTACTTTGAAGTAGTTAGTGAAACTCAGGGGTTGTTTTTTTTTTTTGTGGTTATTCTACGATAAATTTAAACTTTAATTTTTTTTCTTAATCATTGCCCAACTGCTGTGATTAACAAAATCCTAAAAAATAATTATAAGAGAGAACCAAAATGGTACACATTATACGAAGTATATTACAAGTGCAAAAGTTATAAGTTAATTTTTCATGACAGATAGGGATATTTTCAATGTCAAATACACTCAATATAAATGAAACATTTTTTATGTTAATTTTGATTTTAGGTTTTGTGTAATTTTTAAGGATAATTATATATATATATATATATATATATATATATATATATATATATATATATATATATATATATATATATATATATATATTGTATTTTTTCACCTATTTCGGTAAATTTGGTATATATCTCTTACTTGATGCTCTTGAATTTCATTTCTAATCTTTAGTTTTGCAAGATGCATATCGCTTGGTGTTATCAACTACTTGTTCTGATAGAAATATATATTAATACACGAACACTATAAAAAAAAAAGGCATATATTAATTAGTTGAACTCTTCGTTTATTAATTTGGTGACACGTTTTTATATATTGTGTAACAATTAATTGAATAAAGTAAAGTGACATCTATTACTATAATAAAACAAACCTTTTTAGTGTCACTTGTTACTTTTTTAAACTATCAACGTACACGTGTCACCTACATATTAACTCTGGAAAAAAAAAATTCCCACTCAAATCGTGTATACCGTGAATTAATTAAATTAGTATTAATTTAATAAATTTTCCTTAATTTTGGGGTTTATCTTCGGTATGTTGCAGTTTATTCCGTGATTTCATTCAAAATATGTAATTATCTTAACAAAATATAGTTTCTTTTTATCTCTAACATGTTTATGTTATTATTATACAACATTAATTTGAAAAGACAATTAATCGTCAAACAATCATATATGTTCATAATTTAGTACATATTGCACGTATTTGTTTTCAAAATTAATTTTGTTTTGAAATTTTTAACTAGACATAAAGTTTAGTTTGAAGTAGAAAGTTAACTGTATTCATGGTTTGGTTTTAAGGTTAAAAATCATATACAGCAGTCGCAAATTCGGTTAATGAATTAAATGGAAATATTGAGGAATAAAGGTGGTAAAATATTTAATCGAGTCTCCATTGAGTTTTATCGAGTGTTTGAATGTTTGGAACTTGGGGTAACCAAGTACGGGTCAAGACTTGGATGGAAACAAGTTTAAAAGGCAAGAAACTGACCCAGACAGCCATCGCGGCGCGAGGAAGGCGCGAGGTCGAACAGAAACATAAGAGATCAGACGCGAGAGGGGTCGCGTCGAGCTCGCGTTTGGTTCGCGGCGCGAACTCGGTGCGAGCGGGGCGCGAGATCTGCTTTTTAGCGGCAACCAGCAGGCAAACCCGCGTCACCTCACGGCGCGAGGTGGGCGCGAGAATCGTCTGGAGTATATAAACTTGTGTGTAAGCTAGGGTTTCATTTCACCTTCAACCCCACACATAGTGCAGCCGATTTGGGAGCATTCTTGGACATTTTTGGAGCTCAAGAGCTAAGATCTTCACCATCTTGATGGATTGAAACATCAAGGGTAAGTATTCTTAATTGTCTTGCTTATCTACCTTGATTGTGAGCTTTGTATGGGTAGAAATGGTGGTTTGGGGAACCATCCATGTCATCTTTGGTGTAGAACACTCATTGTAAGCTTGTAATCGATGTGTACAAGTTGGATTTGGGTTTATTGATGGAAATCTAGAACTAGGGTTTGAGATTCCACCAAGTTGGATGAACTTGGTGGTTAGGAATGTGAATATGGATTGATTAATGATTAGTTATGGATAATAACTAGTTATTGTGATGATATTGATGGTAGGTCAAGGATACCTAAAGATTTGTGACATTTCACAAGTTGGAAAGCAATGATTCGTATTATTAGACACGATTTGGAGTTAGCTTGGCTAAGGTGAGTACATGAGACTTTTACTGAGTACATAGCAAACGATTTTGAAAAGTATAATGTTTTAGGAGTCTTTATTAATAGACGTTTTTAATAAATATAAGATTGATATGATGAGAAAGTGCTAGTAATAGACTATTTGAGTATGTCTAGATGATTAACGATTTTGAAAGAGATTATGATAATGAAAAGTAATTAATGAGTTTTTATAAATAAGATGCATGAATAAAGATAATGATTTAAAAGAGCTTGATAATCGGTTTATTAATGATATGTATTAATAAAGCTTGAGACAATGATTTTTTAAGTAATAAGTATCGGTTAGTATATTATACTAATAAAAGTAGTTATCGAATTACTATGAGAATAAGTATAGAGTGGCTAGTAATAAACATGTATTCTAGTCAAAGAAGAGTCAAAGTAATATGATTTTTGATAAACGATAAATATGTTTTAAATTAGTAAAGGACTTGGTAAAGTAGAGATTGAAACTGAATAAGTAAAGAGAATAATATGATAAATTAGAATAGGCGTATTCTAATAAGTGATGAATTTAATGAAAGGAGCTAATGCTCATATTTTGATGAAAGGAGCTGAGGCTCATAAGTGTTAATGAGATATCCGAAATAAGACCGCCCAGAAATAGGGGAGCATGAGACGTCTACTTGGGGTGGTACCTCCCTGCACAAAGAGTAGAATATCACAGTTTACGACACCCAGTGTTGGGTGAGCATGACGACCCGGGAACGGGAGAGCTTATGAATCTCGGTAAGATGGGGGTTCCCAATTACCTTGATAGTTTATGTAACACCTCAGTTTTTATTACAAAACATTTGCCCAAATGAAAACATTTTCATAAATAGAAGACCAGTTCCAAAACACGGATTTACAAAAACCTTTGATATGAAAATCAGAGTATGAGGTTTGGTGTTACAAAATATATCAAAACCAAGGTTAAGCACAAATCCGCTCTAATGATCTTCTACTCTAGGCCCCACATATCTCAATCCATGCGCACCTAAATCCTCGGTCCAGAACCTGAGTACATAGCAAACAAACAAGGAGTACGTGAGACACAAAAATGTCTCGTGAGCTACATGGGTTTAGACCCCAATAATATCAAGTATCACATCGTATATAAATACATATTTATATTTTACCAACACATCTCAGTCACTCTATGGTGACTCTATCAGTCCTGCTTCCCTAGCATACATATCTAGTACATAAACATATATGCACTAGAACAAAGTCATATCTAATACATAAACATATATGTATTAGAACACAAGCGAACCCAACACATAAACATATATGCATTAGATTCCTAGATCACCTAGTACGCAAACATATGTGAACTAGAAGCACCCGTGTGCTTAGTGTACAAACATATGTACACTCGTCTCAGTGACCGGGGTCTCCCCCGCGTCACCACCATCTATCTCTAATCATAACTCTATCAGTTATGCCAGTCAAAGCCTTTGGTTTCAAACCCATACATCAAAATACATAGATCTTAAGCTACGAAGATCACGGAGTGAAAATATACCTTTAATCTTCAACTAGGAGTGAAATCTATCAAAGATTTGAGAAGAAATCAACCAAAATCTGCACTTGAGCTCCAAAATCGCCAAAGGGAAGAACTAGGGTTTTCTATTTCATCAAATGAGCTCCAACCCGATTTTAATGCTGCACGACACGAGTTCACGACGCGAACAATAGTTCGCGTCGCTAAGTTTGCGTTCTTCATGGTTCGCGATCGCTAAGTCGTCGTGAACTACATCACGACCAATGGCCCGGATCCCTGATCGGAGTTCCCGATCGCGATCCTCACTTCGCGGCGTGAACTTTTAGTGCAGCAGGGCTGCACCTTTCGGTTGTTGTCTCGACCCGGTTTCGCCCATAACTTTCTCATACGGTGTCAAACGACACGAAACCAATTCCTACGTTCTTTAAACGATTTATCCTTATTTATCATATTTTTGCACAATTTACTTATTTACAAATTTCGGGTCGTTACAACTATCTTTCCCTTAAAAGGATTCCGTCCTCGGAATCGCTAAGAATTTCAACCCACATACAACCGAGCATTCCGCTCTCATTCCCTTGTGGTCATTACCATCAGACTTTCCTCATTCCCGTTCCGTTAACATTACATATCCAAACGTTCACTTAACTCCGTTAAGTCCGAACGTTCAAGACCCAAATTTTTAAACTCATAATACTCAAACGGGTCAAAATTTCACAATTTGACCAAAACACCGACATTTTCTCGACCGATCTTTTCATTCTCATAACAATGGTATGACACAATCATACCATTAACTAGTTGATTTAAACGAATGTCAAACTCTAGCTTTGACCCAACCGATATATCCCGACATTGGTATATCCCCACATCATCTACCCTTTGACTTAAGCACAAAGTCAACTATACTTTAACATTTTTCCTTCTCGTTAAGGATCCCATAAATCCTCCTTTCCTTTACAATTGACCTTTAATTTATGATCCATCTACAATCATATACTCGATTCCCAAATTCCAACTTGACAACACCCAAACGGGTCAAAGTCGTATAACCTGACTACAACTATTTCAACTATTCCATTAATCCTTTCACATACATACAATCCGTTCATAACGAGAGTCAAATCCCATCCTTGGCTAAGTCAACCAATCACCAGTTGGTCACCCTTGACTTTTACGTGAAGTCAACCACACTCTTTCAACTAACCAATTTCATACTCACGGGGTACCATCACTAATTTATCATGTAACGACCTGAAATTTGTAAATAAATAAATTTATAAAAATTATGATAAATAAGGATAAATCGTTTAAAGAACGTAGGAATTGGTTTCGTGTCGTTTGGACACCGTACGAGAAAGTTATGGGCGAAACCGGGTCGAGACAAAGATGAAAAAGTGCAGCCCTGCTGCTTTAGGAAGTTCGCGACGTGAACTAGGGGTGGCGATCGGGAACTTCGATCAGGGATCTGAGCCATTGGTCGTGATGTAGTTCACGATGGCTTAGCGATCGCGAACTTAAGAAAAATGCGAAGTTAGCGACGCGAACTATTGTTCGCGCCGTGAACTTTGGTCGTGCAGCATTAAAGTCGGGTTTGAGCTCATTTATTGCAAAGAAAAACCCTAGTTTTCTTCCTCTCGAGTTTGTGGACGATTTTGGGTGTAAACCATCATTTGGAGCTGATTTCTTCATCAAATCTTGTGATTATTCACTCCTAGTTGAAGATTTAAGGTATATCTTCAATCATTTGTAGTTGTAGCTTTAGATCTAAGGATTTAGAAGCTTGGGGTTGAAACCCTAGTTCTTGGGGTTATGGGATATGGTGATATAAATGGTGTATACACTTGATAGATGATATATTAACAAGGAAAACAAGTGTATGCTTATGATTTGTAAGAATCTTAAGGGTTGGTTAACCTAGGGTTTGGTAAATCACCATAATTGGGGGAAATGTGTTAATAAGTGTTATCTAGAGATAGATGGACACATTGGTAGTAGAATGTGATGTTGATAATCTTGTGATTATTGTATTAGGCATTTGGTGAGGTCTTGGAAGGTTGACCGAATTGTGAAGCAAGGATTCGGGTTCACAGACGCGATCTGGAAAGCATTGCTAAGGTGAGTACATGAGACTTTTAAACTGGGTACATAGCAAATAATTTTGAAAGTATATATGATATTTTATCAGTCTTTATTAATAAATATTTTGATAAAGATAATGATTGAAAATGTATGAAAGTATGTAGAATGTGATACTAGAAAATGTCTAGTATGATTGATGAATTTGAAGGTAAATATGATAAATTAAAGTAGTTATTGAGTCTCTATTAATGAACCATAATAATGAAGTAATTGATCAAAAGAATGTATATTGGGCCTTTATTAATAAGTATGTATTAGTAAAGCAAATGGGAACTATTTTATAATAAAGATAATCTATTGGTAAGGATTACTACTAAAAGTAAAGAACGAATACATATGAGAATGAAAATGATGTGACTAGTAATAAGTATGTATTATAGTCAACGAAGAGATAAAAGTAATATGATATTGATGAATGAGGAATGTATCTTATGAAATATGTAAGTGTGGACCTTCTAGGGTCATAGATGTAGAAGTAGATGTGAGTTGCTTATGATCGAGTCCATGGGACCATACATGTACGTTCATACTATGTTGAACTAGTTATATGTAGTTATTATTGGATAACTAACTTGTCTGATAATTTATGTGATAGCCGAAGGCTTTGATTGAAATAACTGTTGAGTTATGGTAAGAATGAGATGTTGTGGTGATGCGGGGGACCCCCGGTCATGAGGTGTGGAATGAGGGGCAGTTGGGTGGATTCCCATCGACTCATCCACGTTAGTAGTCTTGCTAACTGGAAGTATTCCGGCGAATAAGGCAGGTATCGATAGATTGGGCGAATATCTCTTGTCGGTATCTTGAAGCTTATTAATGGCGATGGATTTCGGTTAATAAGTTAATGTGAAGCTTACTAATGGCGATGGATTTCGGTTAGTAAGTTAATGTGATTCTAGTACATATATGTTTATGCATTAGGTATGTTTGTGCTTCTAGCTAGTTCGGGGGCAACCCGATAGTTAGATATGATTGCCAGGAGAGCAGAAATTGATAGGGTCACAATAGGGTGACTAGACGGTATTGATGTGGTATATATATATACTAGCTTTAAAGCCCGCCCGAATGGGCGGGCATGCTTCGAGAGATATATTAAATAACAAAATAGTGACACTGTTGAAATAACATAACAATCTATAATTGAAATGATGAGAAACAATTTTTGAGACATAAATAAATGGTATTGTTTATTTTTGTAAACGCAATTTGTATAAAATTAATAGTATTATGAACTAAAGAAGTATAACGACTGTTACTATTTAGCATAATGGCATTGTATTATTAAACTTAAGTTGTAAACAATTCGTATTGTCTAAAAGACTCATCTTTTAGAGTCTGAATCCCTGAACCTACAATAAGTGCAGTTGTAGCAAATGGATGTGTTGCTATAAAGTAAACACCTTCTATTGATCAGCATTAAATGACGGATTATGGTTAGCTAAACATGAAGGGGTAGAAAGAGAAAAGATTATTAAAGTGAAAACGATGAGCATTTGAGTACAAAACCTTTGATTTTTTCAAAAACAATATTTAAAAAAAAAAAGTTATAATAGGATTTGAGATCTTGAACAAAGTCCTATAAGATAGGAAAGAAGTTACAAAATGTTAATGTATGTCCTAGTTAACATTAGTCTACAGTTAGCCTATGTTTAATGGTTTTCTTTGAACTTAGGAGGAGTATTTTCTTAATAGGTATGTTAACACTAAATGACCGATAATCTTAAAATTCAGAACTAACATATCTGTTGTCCACAATCCAAGCTTAACCCTTCTGTATATCGACATTACACCATGTCTATGATTTTTAGTTTTTCAGTATTCTAACATTTTTCATAGCTTAACCCATTAACGTAGTCATCGTTGTTTGCTTACAATCAAAGTACATTTAATCAGTGTTTAATAAAAATATTGCACCAGATTTAATCAGTACATTAAAGCACGTGCTTATAAAGTTGCTCAGTTGTCTGCTTCGTTTGGCATTTGCCAGTATGTATCAGCATATAACCAACTACTAAAACAACATATTTAAAATATAAATTTTTGTGGTATAAATTACCTAACTTTTAGATCTTCTTTAACTCCTTTCAGCTCTTCGTTTTCTCCTTAAGTTCTTTTACCGTTTGTTGGAACTCCTGATTTCTGAAAGCAAGTGAGTTTCCACATTGGAAGGATTCTTTCCAAATTATCAACTATAAGTAATATTAAAGTGTAAATTGAGTTGAATAATATAGGCTTTCATGTTACTCATTAGATGCAGAATTCATATTTTCTCAGCCACTTTACCTATACCCTCCACATATTAGATACATCGTTGTTGTATATGAAAATGGTGGAATTCCAAATACGGGTCCAAGATCATCAAGAGACGAATTCCAAATTGGATGGTCCAAAGTTAACACCTAGATACCAAATGCAACATGAAGATGACCGATTAGATTCATGGCGGGAATCGGGCGAGATGATGAAGATGATATGTGTAATAAACTTACTGAAAATATTTGAGGAATGAAAATGCATTTTATCGATCGCCTAATACATTTATATTTTATATAGAGTAAATTACACGAATGGTCCCTGTGGTTTGCCAAAGGTTTTGGATTTGGTCCCTAAGTTTCAGAAATTACACCCGTGGTTTGGACTTCGTATTGCTTTTGGTCCCTAATACTAACCGCCGTTAAAATTTGTCGTTAAATCTTTTTAATTGACAACTTTACCCTCACTCTCACCATCTCCTTCCTCTTTCTTTCACATCTGCAGACAAAACACACTCAAATCAAACCCTAAATAAAAAATCATCTAATCACATCTTACACACAGATACAGTACTCACATCCTTCATCTCTTATAAATTAATTTATTTAATAAGCTCAATCGACAACACCATCTCAGTCTCTCCGGCAACCCCATCTGCAACACCATCTCCGGAGAGCCCCACCTTCAACACCACCACTTCCATCATCTCCACAAGTCTACAACCATCCGTCGGCCCGCCACTGTTATGCCCTCGCCAAAACCATCGACAGGAACTGTAAATTGATAATACATAAACAAGTACTTCACTGGTGCGATTGCGATTTCAGTCTTCATCCTTGTTATCTAATCGATTTTGGGTTATTATTTAATTGCTTCGTGTACTATTATTAGTTTATGAAAATCAAATTAAGGCTTGAATTTATAACCATGAGAGTGATTATCAATAAACTCACAACCTCATTTTAAAATAATTCACAGCAGATTAAAACTAAAATTTGCTAATAATAAAGGAATAATTTTTATTATTTAATCATTAATGTGCTAATTTTGCTAAATGGAAAGGAAATTACCAAAAACTACATTAAGTGTCTGGAATTTACAGATTACTTCAGTATTTATAGGAATTCTATCAATTATGAATCTTGTTTAATCTTTTCTGTAGATCTATGATACTGTACTTTATTTTGTTGGGTACTTTGTGTTTATAGTGTGTGTGGAGAGAGATGAAACAAAAATGAAGAAATGGTGAGGGTGAGGGTGAGGGTAAAATTGTCAATTAAAAAAGATTCACAATAAATTTTAACGGCGGTTAGTATTAGGGACCAAAAGCAATACGAAGTCCAAACCACGGTGACCACGAGTGTAATTACTGAAACTTAGGGACTAAATCCAAAACCTTTGGCAAACCACAGGGACCATTCGTGTAATTTACTCTTTTATTTATTGGTTTAAATTATAAAAAAACATTAATTATAAGTATTACTAAGTCAATATCGCTACCGTTTATACAATTCAATATGGTGCATATGAGGAGGCTTCCAATTATAGGGTTCGACGCTACCATTAAAGAACAATTTTATGTTATTAACATACCCGCACAACAAAAGAAAAGATAAATTCAAACACATTTTTAAAAAAATAAAAATAAATCGGGTAAATCATGAAAGTAGTTATTTCATGAAAGTGGTTAATGATGATGGGTAAATGACCATTAATGTTAATGATAATTGGAATTTTAGAGATTTTGAGTTGTGAAAATTCCTGTACTGCGGAAATTAATCAAAACTTAAAATCATTAATTTTAAGGCCAAACCAATTGACAAAAATATAAGCATACCTGCAGACATAATTCAAAGCCCCTAGTATTCTTTTTTCTTCATATGTAGCTTGTTCCCCTAACATTCTGAGAGTATGAGGGGCATCTGTATCTATTATGCATCCACAATACTTCGCTTCTGAGGTAAAACTTCAGATCTCATAATATTGTAGAAGATATCCATAAATAAATCCACAAAACTTCAAAAACGCCGGCTAACAGGGGTGATTAAACTTCAAAAGCTTACATTTTAACTGCAAAAAATTGAATGACTCGAATGATTGAAACGAAGAGGGTTTAATGAGATATTGGCGAGTTTTAATCATGTAAATATATAATCTGTGATCGAACATGTGTTTTTTATTGCGTATTATGAATTTTATTCAGCAACCCCAAAAATTTGAAACCCTAATTAAGAATAACTTACATATTATTGCAGTTCTTGCTCCCAAAATTAAGCATTATTCGTGAATCTGCAATTAAAAAAGACGAAGTAAATTTCAAACAATATGAGTTCGTAACGGCTGCCAATGATCGGAATGTTTACCTAAGCTTTCAATTGTAGGTGAAGATGCACTTTGTTAGTATGTTTTGGGTTTGAATATGGAGCGTAACTATGAACAAATGGGAATTCAGATTAGGGTTTCAGAATATAAGCGTGGAAACTCCAATTCGTTGAATGAAATCAGAGGAGAGAAATGGCAGGGATGAAGGATTTACGATGTGATTCCTTTGTTGACGTGGTTTGGTTAAGCGATAGAGTTATATTCAAATGGGGGCGGATTTCGTGGAATTTTAGAATTTCCGCAGGTTTGAAAGCGTGATAAGTGGCATATTATAGGTGGCATTGGCAGCCAATGAGAGTATTAGAAATTGATGAGTTGTCAAATAAAAGTTAAATTAGACCTCATATATAAAGGAAGATGTTTATATATTTATGAAATGATATTATTTTTGGGGTCTAAAACCCGTGTATCTCACGAGACTATTTTGTCTCACGTACTACGTTTGTTTGTGGCTGTGTACTCAGGTACAGGTTTGAAGTGTTAGAAGGTTGCACTAGAAGTGGCCTAGAGATGTTTAGCTCTGGAGCTATTAGGTAGATCCCGTTGCCTATGGTTTTGATATACTTAGTGACACCGTATTTTTGTAAACTCTGATATAAGTTTTAAAGTTTTTGTTAAACTGTGTTTTGGACAATGTGACAAATATTGGGAAATTGTATTTTAAATGATTTAAATGAGGTTTTAAAAATACGGGTGTTACATATCACTTCCGGTTCTACTCGTTATCGTTCCCTTAACAATTGTCCCCGTTTTTCCACACTTTCATTTTCTCCCCAATTATCCGAGAGTCGTGCATTCACATATGGTCACATCGACCTTTACCTATTCTTGACCAACATTTGGTCACTCAAACCATCACTTAGTTTTTCTTTCAACCATCTTTGCGTCACATCAATCAATTTCACAACTCTTATTCTCAGTTACCGGAATTTGTTCTCCTATTGCAACAAATTCCACCACTTCATACAAGTTTACCATACTTTGGTTATCGAATGATAATTTGCTCACTAGGAGTTTCTCTTTCCTCCTATTCTATAAATCGTAGGCATCCCCTACACTTACATGACCTAAATGCAACCCGCATTTCAAACCAGGTCCTCATTTACCGGTCATAATAGTAATACATCATTAACCACATGGTTCTACATTCGCTATACTCGTTCAAGAGCACCTATATACATGAGTATACATATTTATCCTGCTAGTTCCATCTAAGCATCTCTACCGTGCACACATATGTCGTCCATTCATCTCAATCGTGCACATATACAAACATATGCATATGCCACAACAATACCATCTAAACATCATCATCATGCACACATACAAACATATGTATATGTCACACCAATAACATATAATCATCATCATTATGCACATATACAAACATATGTATATGTCACACCAATGTCATATGACATCCATCTTTTCGCATCGTGTAGCCTTGCTACTATCTTACCCATTCGATCATCACATCATTCATCATGCATTCTAGCATCTCTCCCACAAAATCGCATTATCGTTTTCTTTCCTATTTATATGTCTCCCATTGGACATACTACTTAGCACATTTCATATAATAATATCCTTCCATTATTATATGCCCTCCAAGGCCACCACTTAATACACATGCATTTTACCCCGCGGGTAACTAATAACATTCTCTAATTGTTATCTACCGTTCCACTTACACATTAACCGCCCTTAACCGGTTCGTTTCCTTAACAATTTTCGAGTCTTTTGACACCGCCGGAGTAGTTACCACTACATTCCATTAGTCATAATTCACCGGCCAAATCAATCATCCTTGAGTCGAACATTCGACTCCGGCCCACACTTGCAACCCATGACGTAGCAACCAATGGCCCAAGACTCGATGTTCTACCTTTTCACATCGT
Source organism: Calendula officinalis (assembly GCA_963853835.1). NCBI lineage: Eukaryota > Viridiplantae > Streptophyta > Magnoliopsida > Asterales > Asteraceae > Calendula > Calendula officinalis. The sequence goes on from OY970823.1 coordinate 88,276,823, forward strand.
GGGACTTAGGAATATTCTTTTCCCAATCGTAGTCTTACACTACACTATGTCACATATTTTCATACCATTATCATGACACTTTAGCAATAATCGTCCTTTTTACCCTTAATGTTGAATCCATCAGGCCCGTCACGAGACTTGCTATGGCTATGTGCCAACCTTTACTTAACCGTTTTCAACGATCAAAATTCGTCATTCCCGACACTTATTCTTTTCCACATATTTTCCATTTATAAATTCTAAGGTATCATCCTACCTTAGTCGTTCTTTCCTTTACCATTCACGTATAATAATAATACATTACTCATCCGGGTTCTCGCCGAATATCCAAGTTCCATTTTCAAGGTTTCTATTTCCATAATTCTCACCCAAACAACAATTTCATACCGAGACTTAGTACTTCATTATATTATCATTCGCTTGATACCAATATTCACCGACCTCGCGGTCCACCCTTTTATACTACTTATTAACATCGACCTTTATTTTCTTACCACATACGACACTACGGTCCAAAATTCTTTCCAAAAATCTAAATTTTCATATACATAAACAATCAGAAAGATTATTCTCCAATGAATATTCACGTCATACAACTTATCTTAAATTTCTATGATCACTGATTCCCGCGGCAATCCAACCGTTAAGCTATGATCACATAATATCTTGGCTCGGTACATACCCAACCAATCCACACCGATAACCACGTCAAGTTTCCTTTATTCCCACGGGTAATAAATTGCCTTTAACTTTTCCCCATTTATTTCAAACTCCCAATTCTAATAACACGTTCTACCATTTAGGTTTTCCCATTTACCTTCGTTTTCACGTTTTTCATCTAACCATTCGATCGGCCCAATCTATCTTTCTACCAAACTCATGAGACACAAACAATTAAGTAGGACTCGATTCTACAATATATTTAAGTTGACAAGAAGTTAACGGATAAAGTTCCTGACACCCCATCGTGCGCCTCCTTTGCTTCCTCTCGGGTGAGTTGGAAGGATCGTCCCTTCACTTTCGCCGGTTCCACCTTCTTTTGCGATGTGGACACAAGTGATTCGGTTTTCTTCTTCGGGCACACGTGACTATAATGCCCTTTTTCGCGGCATGAGTAACACTCAACCTCGGCCGCTGGTTTGGATCTACAATCCCGGGCTAAATGCCCCGTCTTGCCACAATCATGGCAAATCTTCGGTTCCCCACGGCATTCGCCGGTATGATTCTTCCCACACCTCTTGCACGAGGCCACACTTCCTTGCCTAGAGAAGTTTGACGTGAACTTCCCTTTCTTGAAACTACTCGAGCCACTCTCGGCTTTCTTCTTCTCGCCCACATAGGCCCTCTCGGAAACCCTTGCCTCGTTCACCTTTTCCACACCTCGGGCGGCACTAATGGCCTCATCTAGCGTGACCGCCCTCTTCACCTCCAATTGATAATCCCAAGGTAGCCCACTAGCATACCTAACCACTCTCGACCTCTCCTCGGAGTAGGTCCTAGCAACAAATGAGAGTAATCCCGTGAATTCCCTCGAGTACTCCTCGACCGTCATATCGCCCTTCTTCAGGGTCACAAACTTCTCATGCATCTTCTCCAAATCCCTTTCGGGGCAAAACTTCTTTCTCAATCTTGTGGTAAACTCCTCCCACGACATTCTCTCTATCACCTCTTTTCCGAGTGTCTAATAGACTATGTCCCACCAGACCATAGCATCCTCTTTTAGCAATTGTGACGCGTACGTCACCATATCGGCTTTCTTGCACTTGCTACTTCCGATGACCCGCTCGGTCTCTCGGATCCACCTCATAGTCACCTTCGGGTCCGAACTACCCGTATATACATTTGGCTTACAAGCCATGAAAGTCTTAAAAGAACAACCATCTTTTCCATCGGGCCGTGCCCTAGCATCACTACAACCACCCGTGGAGGATTTCTCCACTCGGGTGCCACCACCACCGGTTCTTTCGTCCGACTTGGCCTCGGATTCGCGATCCTCTCCTGACCTCTCACGGTTTCCAATAATGCGGTGCACCTCATCGGCCACCGTCCCTTTGATTTGATCAATAAAAGTTTGGAGATCCGCCATGGTTACCGGAGTCCTATTAGCTCCAACATCCGACTCATCCACTCGATGCATCGACGGTTGACTTTCTTGTTCAACCCTCTCGACATGATGCATCTCTTCCTCCCGGTTTTCCGGGGCTTTCCCACTTCGACGAGTGTTCACCATTTCTTTCTACCAAGACTATACGAAAGACATTAAACATTTAGTACTTCTTGTACAATCCAATAGTCGCATAAGACTCGACATCCATAATCACATCAACTTTCATAGGTCCTCTAGGTTCAACCCTAAACTTAACATAAAGTCTCAAGGTCAACCTATCGATCTCAAGGAATCTTACATTCCTAACGCTACAGTCTAAGACTAGGATGGACACCCAACCTAATTCACTTAAACAGTAGCTCTGATACCAAGTTGTAACACCTAAATTTTTATTACAAAACATTTGCCCAAATGAAAACATTTTCATAAATAGAAGACCAGTTCCAAAACACGGATTTACAAAAACATTTGATATGAAAATCAGAGTATGAGGTTTGGTGTTACAAAATATATCAAAACCAAGGTTAAGCACAAATCCGCTCTAATGATCTTCTACTCTAGGCCCCGCATATCTCAATCCATGCGCACCTAAATCCTCGGTCCAGAACCTGAGTACATAGCAAACAAACAAGGAGTACGTGAGACACAAAAATGTCTCGTGAGCTACATGGGTTTAGACCCCAATAATATCAAGTATCACATCGTATATAAATACATATTTATATTTTACCAACACATCTCAGTCACTATATGGTGACTCTATCAGTCCTGCTTCCCTAGCATACATATCTAGTACATAAACATATATGCACTAGAACACAGTCATATCTAATACATAAACATATATGTATTAGAACACAAGCGAACCCAACACATAAACATATATGCATTAGATTCCTAGATCACCTAGTACGCAAACATATGCGAACTAGAAGCACCCGTGTGCTTAGTGTACAAACATATGTACACTCGTCTCAGTGACCGGGGTCTCCCCCGCGTCACCACCATCTATCTCTAATCATAACTCTATCAGTTATGCCAGTCAAAGCCTTTGGCTATCACATCAATCATCAAACAATTTAGTTTGATATTATCAATAATATATACTAACTCAACACATAATAAGTCTAGACAAACATTATGTAGACCGATCATAAGTAATCAAATACTTCATATAGCTATGTACTCAGTAAAGTCCACACGTACTCACCTTAGCAATAAAGTGCTCCAACAGTATTCTTTACGTCAGTTTCCTTGCTTCACAATTCGGTCAACCTTCCAAGACCTCACCAAATGCCTAATACAATAATCACAAGATTATCAACATCACATTCTACTACCAATGTGTCCATCTATCTCTAGATAATACTTATTAACTTATTTCCCCCAATTATGGTGATTTACCAAACCCTAGGTTTAACCAACCCTTAAGATTCTTACAAATCATAATCATACACTTGTTTCCTTTGATAATATACCATCTATTAGGTGTATACATCACTTATATCACCATAACCCATAACCCCAAGGACTAGGGTTTCAAACCCATACATCAAAATACATAGATCTTAAGCTACGAAGATCACGGAGTGAAGATATATCTTTAATCTTCAACTAGGAGTGAAATCTATCAAAGATTTGAGAAGAAATCAACCAAAATCTACACTTGAGCTCCAAAATCGCCAAAGGGAAGAACTAGGGTTTTCTATTTCATCAAATGAGCTCCAACCCGATTTTAATGCTGCACGACACGAGTTCACGACGCGAACAACAGTTCGCGTCGCTAAGTTTGCGTTCTTCATGGTTCGCGATCGCTAAGTCTTCGTGAACTACATCACGACCAATGGCCCGGATCCCTGATCGGAGTTCCCGATCGCGATCCTCACTTCGTGGCGTGAACTTCTAGTGCAGCAGGGCAGCACCTTTCGGTTGTTGTCTCGACCCGGTTTCGCTCATAACTTTCTCATACGGTGTCCAAACGACACGAAACCAATTCCTACGTTCTTTAAACGATTTATCCTTATTTATCATATTTTTGTACAATTTACTTATTTATAAATTTCGGGTCGTTACAGTTTACCTATGACGTCCCATATCGGGAGAGTTGACTTCGGAGAGGTCCGTTGCATATGTGATAAAGAAAGTGTAAACTTGGAGATAACTTACAAGTATGTGATTTGATAATGATTAAGCTTATAGTAAGCTTATTAGTTTATACGAGTAACTGAATAGAAGAGGAGTTATAAATTAATAGAAATGATAAGGATAAGTATTTATGTTGATATAAATGTTATTTTTTTAAACCTTTTGGGAATGGGTCGAAAACCCATGTATCTCACGAGACTATTTTGTCTCACGTACTACTTTGTTTTTGGCTGTGTACTCAGGTTCAGGATCGAAGGATTAGAGGGTCGGGTTAGAAGTGGCCTAGTGTTGTTTAGCTCGGGAGCTCGTAGGTAGATCCCGTTTATCCTATGGTTATGATATTTTTTTTTTGTAACACCGGTTTTAATACTCTGATAAACTTTTAATGATTTTTGTTAAACCGTATTTTGGGAATATTGGACTTGTAATATTTTTATTTAAAAATATGATTTAAAAAGTGTTTTAAAAATTGAGGTGTTACACAAAGTGTCATTGTAAACAACACATTCAAAATAGAGTAATTGTATTGATTTTTACATTTAGTTCTACTCATATTTCTACTCATTAGAGGAAGATATATATTAAAATTAAAGGATAATATTAGGAGAAGATATTAGTGAATTATACATATTATCCTATCAAGTGAGTAGAATTATGAGTAGGAACAAATATAGAACAAACTCTTAATCACTTGAGGAATCTTAGTTGTGTTACAAGTCCATGATGTGCTTTCTTAACTATAATTTGTAGATTCTTGTGTTACTTGAATTATAGCTTTGTGGAGGGTTCGAGGGAATGCATATTGCCCCTTATGGATATCATTATCTAGCCTCGAACCATAATAATAATAAAAAGAAAAAATAATTTCATGCATTAATTAATCAAAATGTTGCCTATTTATCTTTCTAATATTTTACCAAATACTAACATGCATTAATTATCATAAAGTTTACTTAATCGATATAAATTGACATTAATAAGTCATTAATATTTTTTGTATTAGACCAATTATATCATTAGTATATTTAAAAATGAAATATTTTTATAAATTAAATACAGGGACAAAAAAGATATTTAACGTTTGTTGTTATGATATGACAAATGTAACACCTCAATTTTCAAAACACCTTTTAAACATATTTTTAAATAAAGATAATACAATGTCCAATGTTTCCAAAATACGGTTTAACAAAAACCATTAAAACATTTATCAGAGTTATAAAATCCGGTGTTACAAGGATAATATCATAACCATAGGATAAACGAGAACTACCTACGAGCTCCCGAGCTAATCAACACTAGGCCACTTCTAACGCGACCCTCTAATCCAGCGATCCTGAACCTGAGTACATAGCCAAAAACAAAGTAGTACGTGAGACAAATAGTCTCGTGAGATACATGGGTTTTCGACCCATTCTCAAAAGATTTACAAAATAATATTTATAATATCAAAAATACTTATTCTTATCATTTCTTATTAATTCATAATTCATCTTCCATTCATTTAACCGTATAGACTAATAAGCTTACCGTAAGCTTACTCGTCATCTAATCACATACTTGTAAGTTATCTCCAAACTTACACTTTCATTATCACATATGCGACGGACCTCTCCGAAGCCAACTCTCCCGATATGGGATGTCATAGGTAAACTATCAAGGTAATTGGGAACCCCCATCTTACCGAGATTCATAAGCTCTCCCCGTTCCCGGGTCGTCATGCTCACTCATCATTGAGTGTCGTAAACTGTGACATTCTACTCTTTGCGCAGGGAGGTACCACCCCAAGTAGACGTCTCATGCTCCCCCATTTCTGGGCGGTCTTATTCCGGATCTTTCATTTCACATATGAGCCTCAGCTCCTTTCATCAAATATGAGCATCAGCTCCTTTCATCACTTATTAGAATACATATATTCTAATTTATCATACTATTCTCTTTATTATTTCATTTTAAATCTTGACTTTACCAAGTCCTTTACTAATTTAAAACATATTTATCTTTTATCGAAATCATATTACTTTGACTCTTCTTTGACTAGAATACACGTTTATTACTAGTCACTTTATACTTATTCTCTTAGTAATTCAATAATTACTCTCATTAGTATAATATACTAATCAATTCTTATTACTTAAAAATCATTGTCTCAAGCTTTATTAATATATATTATTAATAAACCGATTATCAATCTCTTTTAAATCATCATCTTTATTCATACATCTTATTTATGAAAACTCATTGATTACTTTTCACTAAAATATTCCATTACTAGCATTTTCTCATCATATCAACCATATCTTTATTAAAAACGTTTATTAATAAAGACTCTTAAAACATCATAGTTTTCAAAATCATTTGCTATGTACCCAGTAAAAGTCTCATGTACTCACCTTAGCCAAGCTAATTCCAAATCGTGTCTAACAACACGAATCCTTGCCTTCCAACTTGTGAAATGTCACCAATCTTTAGGTCTTCTTGACCTACCATCAATATCATCATATAATCTAGTTATTATCCATAACTAGCTACCAATAAACTCATAACAACATTTTAACCACCAAGTTCATCCAACTTGGTGAAATCTCAAACCCTAGTTCAAGATTTCTATCAATAATCCCAAATCCAACTTGTACACATCGATTACAAGTTTACAATGAGTGTTCTACACCCATAATTAGTCATCTTCCCCAAAGATGACATGGATGGTTCCCCAAACCACCATTTCTACCCATACAAAGTTCATAACTAGCTAGATAACATCAACAATCAAGAAATCTTACCTTTGATGTTTAGATCCTTTAAGATGGTGAATATTTGAGCTTGAAATCACCAAATCCGACCTTTCTCTCTCTAGAAACGGCTGCAAGTGTTTTGGAGGTGAAAATGAGCAAACCCTAGCTCAAACCCGATTTTATTCTGCTCGCCCAAAGTTCGCGTCGCGAACCCAACTTCGCGTCGCGAAGTTCCCGTGTCGTGACCTCTTCGCGATCGCTAACTGGTCGTGAACTCTGATCGTCAGATACCCCAATTCTCTGTTTGATGTTCCCGATCGGGAACACCTAGTTCGCGTCGCGAACTCTAGCAGCCAGCAGGGCTGCACTTTTTCAACTTTATCTCGACCCGGTTTCGTCCATAACTTTCTCATACGGTGTCCAAACGACACGAAACCAATTCCTACGGTTCTGAAATGAATTATCCTTATTTATCATATTTTTTCCAAATTTTATTTTATTCAAATTTCGGGTCGTTACAACTATCCACCCCTTAAAAGGATTCCGTCCTCGGAATCAACTCAAGGATTTCCGATCCTCATTCCACTTCCAACTTATGATTCAATAATACTTACGCAATTAATTTCCCACTTGACCCGTTATACCCAAACGGCCAAAGATCCAAACTCGAATTCCTAACACCCGAACGGGTCAAAATTTCACAATTTAACCTTAACACTTCCCGTCATTTAACCAAACTCCTCACCCCCATTGAGATGATATGACCCAATCATTACTAATAACCATTTGACCAAAATGTTAGTCAACCCATCACTTTGACCAGATTGTCAACATTGTTCCATCTTTGACTTAGTACAAGGTCAACCATTTCTTGACAATTTCCTTACCCACTAGTGATTCCATTAACCATAAATTCCTTAACGATGGACCTTACCTTCATGGTCCAACAATAATCATACTCGATTTCTAAATTCCATTCGAATTGCCCAACGGTCAAAGTCACACCCTTTGTCTACAATTATTTCCATTAATCAATCAACCACTATCATACACACATACAGGATACATTATGCCCTTATCCTCGACTAACCTCCTTTAAACAAAAATCAAAAATCCAATTTTTACCAAAGTCAGCAATCTACTAGTTGACTAACCTTGACTTATGAATAAGTCAACTTACCTTGCTAAATTCCACATATTCTTTATTACTAAGGCATCGCTTCCCAAGCTTTTCGTTCCCAATTCCAATATTTAAATTTCCTTTCTCAATTGTTTCTCTCTTCTCTGATTTCAATTTTCTACAATCGATTAACCATTTCCACTTGATTCAATACCAAATTTCTATTACTTCTTAACTTTCATCCAATTACTTATACCTTTTATAATTTCCTTCAAACATCCTTATACCATACTTGAAATTACCGATTGCCGGCTCTAGAACCTCAATCACATCCAATTGTGGCCTAACCACCCGATATACATCTTTCACCACTCATTGGCTACTAACCACTTTGCTTTCTAAAGCATTCCTTTTTCATGAACCATTAACTTGTAGGCACCTCCTACACTTACTTATACTTAAACACTACCCGTGTTTTCAATCCAAGTTCTCACTTGCCATAAAAATCATAACAACAACTAACCATACGGTTCTACATTCGACAGATATAAACCTCACAATTCTGATACATCAGTTCATACTTTAACTATACCACCGAGATGATCGGAAAGCCTCCAATCCATCAAGGCCCAAACTGTCACAATGATCAGAAAGCCTCCAATCCAAAGTGACTCATACAATACCATTTCATCTTGCATACTATTCCTGTATGCCTCATTCGTTTAGCGTCATGCTATCATTTTCTTTCATAATCAACCACATTTTCTATCCACATTTTCACTTTTCCACTTACACACAATACCATACGGTATGCACAAATTCACTAACCAATTTATTTATCAATCGACCTTTACTAAACATGCTTTCTCAACATTAATATTTTCCGATCTTTCATTTACCACCGAGGTAACCACTAACACCCTTTTAATTATCCATATTTTACCGATTCACACGGTCCTTATGAGTCAACCCATTGACTCCGATCGATACCCAATCTTGAACTATCTCATTTTTCTCTCTCTTTTTTTTTTTTTTTTTTTTTTTTTTTTTTTTTTTTTTATTTTTATAAACTTTACCAATAACAAACTATTCACCCTTGCCATTGCATACGTCAACCCTGACTTGAATATCTGCACTACTTATCAGGATTCCCACCGAACACTAAAGTTCTACTTTCAAAATCATTATTTCTATAGCTTTCCATTCATACCTTACCAGTCTTACCGAAACTTAGTACTTCACTGTACTACTACCCTTTCTTTGAGCACAGCTACAAATCTTATGATTCACCTTCCGATAATTTATGACGATATAATCCTTTCTAGTCTTATTTCCCGCGACATACCGGTCGCCAACCCATAACTATACGCATAATAACTCGGGGAGATTATCTCCCAAACTTATTTTTCACATCATATATTCTATCTAATATTATTTCCATACTTATATCACATAAGCACCAATTTGTGCGACATAAAAGCAATTGAATTCTAATTATCTATCAAAATTCCATAAATGCATTACCTGAAGCGGCCCCACGGGTTTCCTTCACCCGATTCCTGTTGGCGGTTGATGCTGGCGTGTCGGTCCTCTTCCTTGGGCACACACTACTAAAGTGTCCCACTTCGTGACAAGTGTAGCATTCCACTTCCTCGAGGTTCCTTACTTTGCAATCCTTTGCTCGGTGTCCTACTCGACCACACTTGAAGCATATAGCCGAATTTGCCTTACATTCCCCATGATGATTCTTCCCACAACTTTGACAACTTCCAATACCACTATGCTTTGACGAACTCGACCCCAATCCTTCTCTCTTTGTTAATCCCAAGCTACTATCAAACTTCTTCTTTTCTTTTCCTGATGCCGACTCTTGTGCCTTTCGCCGAAAAACCCTCTCAACACCTCGAGCGGTACTAATGGCCTCATCCAACGTGGTCGCTCGCTTGACTTCCAATTCAAACTCCGGTGGTAGTCCATTTGCATACCGAACCACCTTCATACGCTCCGTAGGATAGGACTTGATTACAAACGGAAGTAATCCCGTAAACTTTTTGGTGTATTCTTCCACCGACATATTTCCCTTCTTGATGAACATGAACTCTTCTTGCAACTCTTCTAGATCTCTCTCGGGACAAAACTTTTCCTTCAACCTTCTCGTGAACTCTTTCCACGACATCTTGTACACTTTCTTTCCCAAAGTCTCATACATGGTATCCCACCATGTCAACGCTTCATCCTTCAACTGTCGGGATGCATAAATGACCATGTCTTTCTTTAAACACTTGCTACTTTCTAGCACTTGCTCGGTTTCCCGAATCCAACGCATCGTGACCTTCGGTTCCGAACTTCCATAATACACACCGGGGTTGCACGTCATGAATGCCTTGTATGTACATCCTTCTCTTTCCTCCGACTCCGAATCATCGCTTTCCTCGGTCGATGGCTCCACAGTACGGGTCTTGCTACCCGAAGACTTACTTCCCCCACGGGACTTAGAATTATCATTCTTCTCTTCATTGAACCGGTTAGTCAAGATCCGGTTCACATCCTCATTCACCACTTCCCTTATTTGGGTAAATAATTTCTGGATAGCTTCCATAGTTACCGGGGTTTGATTTGCATCCAAACCGGAACCTTCTCCATTATTACCGGGATGAGTCGGGATTCGATTTGAATCCGTCTCATGATCTCGTGGAATCTCTCCACTTCTTGGGTTCACCATTTTCTATATCAACATAATAAACCATCAAAATTCAAAGATTGACTTATTAGTCAAACATAACCCATATAGCCCAAAACATTATCCTTTCACTTAGGGATCGACCCTAATATACCCATACTTTACTGTCTCAACGGACTAATCAAGGACATCCTATGGAAAACATATGGTCCTACTTAGCATAGCTTAAGACTAGGGAGGTCAAACCTACCTAATTCACTTAAACTATAGCTCTGATACCAAGTTGTAACACCTCAATTTTCAAAACACCTTTTAAACATATTTTTAAATAAAGATAATACAATGTCCAATGTTTCCAAAATACGGTTTAACAAAAACCATTAAAACATTTATCAGAGTTATAAAATCCGGTGTTACAAGGATAATATCATAACCATAGGATAAACGAGAACTACCTACGAGCTCCCGAGCTAATCAACACTAGGCCACTTCTAACGCGACCCTCTAATCCAGCGATCCTGAACCTGAGTACATAGCCAAAAACAAAGTAGTACGTGAGACAAATAGTCTCGTGAGATACATGGGTTTTCGACCCATTCTCAAAAGATTTACAAAATAATATTTATAATATCAAAAATACTTATTCTTATCATTTCTTATTAATTCATAATTCATCTTCCATTCATTTAACCGTATAGACTAATAAGCTTACCGTAAGCTTACTCGTCATCTAATCACATACTTGTAAGTTATCTCCAAACTTACACTTTCATTATCACATATGCGACGGACCTCTCCGAAGCCAACTCTCCCGATATGGGATGTCATAGGTAAACTATCAAGGTAATTGGGAACCCCCATCTTACCGAGATTCATAAGCTCTCCCCGTTCCCGGGTCGTCATGCTCACTCATCATTGAGTGTCGTAAACTGTGACATTCTACTCTTTGCGCAGGGAGGTACCACCCCAAGTAGACGTCTCATGCTCCCCCATTTCTGGGCGGTCTTATTCCGGATCTTTCATTTCACATATGAGCCTCAGCTCCTTTCATCAAATATGAGCATCAGCTCCTTTCATCACTTATTAGAATACATATATTCTAATTTATCATACTATTCTCTTTATTATTTCATTTTAAATCTTGACTTTACCAAGTCCTTTACTAATTTAAAACATATTTATCTTTTATCGAAATCATATTACTTTGACTCTTCTTTGACTAGAATACACGTTTATTACTAGTCACTTTATACTTATTCTCTTAGTAATTCAATAATTACTCTCATTAGTATAATATACTAATCAATTCTTATTACTTAAAAATCATTGTCTCAAGCTTTATTAATATATATTATTAATAAACCGATTATCAATCTCTTTTAAATCATCATCTTTATTCATACATCTTATTTATGAAAACTCATTGATTACTTTTCACTAAAATATTCCATTACTAGCATTTTCTCATCATATCAACCATATCTTTATTAAAAACGTTTATTAATAAAGACTCTTAAAACATCATAGTTTTCAAAATCATTTGCTATGTACCCAGTAAAAGTCTCATGTACTCACCTTAGCCAAGCTAATTCCAAATCGTGTCTAACAACACGAATCCTTGCCTTCCAACTTGTGAAATGTCACCAATCTTTAGGTCTTCTTGACCTACCATCAATATCATCATATAATCTAGTTATTATCCATAACTAGCTACCAATAAACTCATAACAACATTTTAACCACCAAGTTCATCCAACTTGGTGAAATCTCAAACCCTAGTTCAAGATTTCTATCAATAATCCCAAATCCAACTTGTACACATCGATTACAAGTTTACAATGAGTGTTCTACACCCATAATTAGTCATCTTCCCCAAAGATGACATGGATGGTTCCCCAAACCACCATTTCTACCCATACAAAGTTCATAACTAGCTAGATAACATCAACAATCAAGAAATCTTACCTTTGATGTTTAGATCCTTTAAGATGGTGAATATTTGAGCTTGAAATCACCAAATCCGACCTTTCTCTCTCTAGAAACGGCTGCAAGTGTTTTGGAGGTGAAAATGAGCAAACCCTAGCTCAAACCCGATTTTATTCTGCTCGCCCAAAGTTCGCGTCGCGAACCCAACTTCGCGTCGCGAAGTTCCCGTGTCGTGACCTCTTCGCGATCGCTAACTGGTCGTGAACTCTGATCGTCAGATACCCCAATTCTCTGTTTGATGTTCCCGATCGGGAACACCTAGTTCGCGTCGCGAACTCTAGCAGCCAGCAGGGCTGCACTTTTTCAACTTTATCTCGACCCGGTTTCGTCCATAACTTTCTCATACGGTGTCCAAACGACACGAAACCAATTCCTACGGTTCTGAAATGAATTATCCTTATTTATCATATTTTTTCCAAATTTTATTTTATTCAAATTTCGGGTCGTTACAACAAAGGTTAAAAAAACTCATTTATAAATCATGTCAATATACTCTTGAATCCTTGATGCGTCACAAGTAATTATGTGTTCGTGAAAATGTTTTATATATTGTTATTATTATATGTCCCTTTACGAACGTATATTATATATTTATAGAGTTAGTGATTATTGAAAGATTTGTGTATATTTTGAAGTTCAAATCAGTTATTTGACTTCAAAAAGTCAAGGAGCACCAATGAGTTCAAAGAATTATTAGAGCTTTACATAATTCAGGAATTGAATTTTGATTTTTTGTTTAGTCAAGTTAAATTTCTGTTAATTTTACATTTTATTTTGGATGTTGTTTAATTGTTTACAAGCATACAAATGAAGCTATTAATAAGTTTCCATATATGATTATTGATTTACTTATTATTATAACCAAAAGGTAGGAATATTAGTAAATAAATACAAGAAAATGGATAAAATAATTAATATTATGATGATCTAATTGGTAATTAGCAAGCATGTGTAATTTGCGAACATTTTTATGACTCTAGCATTCCGTGTCGCAAATGTGCTACTTATTTTCGAACAAATGTGATTTAAAAGCTGGGTACTTTTTGGGTTTCTCATTATTTTTAGTTATACAATATTAACTATGTTAATATTTTAATGAGAAATAACTTAAGTTATTTATGATACAACTGAAATCTGCAAAAATTATTCCCTCATTAATCTTGTCTTACTTTTTACAAATATGTAGCAGGGTTAATTAGAGAAGAATAGCATATATAACATCAAATGAACTCCATAATCTGTTATTCACAACTATTTATATTACCTTTTTTGCATTGTATGTAAAAAATTAATGTCCGCACAATGGAAATCTTAGTGATCTTCTAATGCATTTCATTGGCCATTTTTTTTTTTAATTTTTCCGCCCATTCGAAACCAGCTTTAGAGTCATTAATAAACGTGATTTTTAGGTTGTTTATTTGAATAACAAGTTATAGGGTTCATTTAATTTTAGTTAATCATTAATGCTCGAATTACTTGCAATGCTTAAAATCTTATAATTACTAATGTTTACCAAATAGTAATTGCATATAATGCTCTCTAAGCATTATATATTTAATTTCCGTACCACAAATTCTGATGCCTACACCACAGTGTACAATTATTTCTGCGGACTGTACAACTACATAAATCATTGATTGTGGTACATGAATTAAAACATGTGGTGCAAAAATCACTACCTATATTTCAAGCTCATTCTATAATTTGTGTTTTTAAAAGCATTATATATTTTCTTATCGTGTTTTTAATGATCATGCAATTAATAATTACTTTTTGTATTTTATAAAAATTACGTTCAATTAATAATAACCCGTGATTTTTCACGGGTCATAACCTAGTGTTTCTATATAATAAAATCTTCATGTACGTAAAAGTGGAGAAACTAAACGGCAATCAAGTGAACGATGTCATCGTCCAACGTGGCCACCTTTCACTCCACAAATATACAGTGGCTTCAAACCATTCTAGAGCAAAGGGGTGTGACACAACTTTATTGGATTTTAAATGTTCAAACTGAACCCTACAAATTAATTTAAATTTGGATCAATCCGAAACAAACCATTTTTTCTTAATATACTTCACATGACTACAAAAGTATAAAACATAACTAATATTAAGTTAAATATGTATAATTTCAAAATGATAAACTACTTTATATATAAAAACAAGTATGATTTATAGCTAGCTTCTGACATTTCAAACCATGAGATTTTATGTTAACATAGTCTATAGATATCTGATTTTTTTTGGAAATGAGCTAGAATTGTTGGATATATATTTAAATATATGTATATTACTATTTGGATTTTTTAGACAATCTGGATTTTAGAATGGAAACTAAATCCAATCCGAAAACCAAACTATTAATTTGGTTCAAGTCCAAACCGATCCAAAAAACCAAACCAAACGATCCAATCTAGATTATTCATTTGGTCAATCCGATTATATCCAAACAGTGAACACCCTACTTTCTCTAACACACAGGATCATAATCTATGTTTTATTTTTCTATGTAACATTATGTATTTTATTTTTCTTCTTTTCTCTTTTTTTGTTGTTGTTGCAATTTCTCTCTCTCTCTCTCACATAAAACCAGAAAGGTGAAAGTACATAGAAAATGGTGTAAGTTGGACTGCTTTAGACTGACAATTTGAAGTTGTAGATCCAAGGCAATAGCTTCCCTTACTTTCAAGCAAAAGATCATGTAAACTTTCTTTTTCTAAAGACTGCAAAAGCTACAAGCTGTGGAAACTTTGCCCCCCCCCCCCTAACTATCTTTATTTTTTTCAAAATGACACCCTTCACTTTCTCTTTTAATTTGCAAAAGCTTTGTGGTGTAGATCAAGCTTGTCTTGGGTATAGACTATCAAAGAGAAAGGGACAAAAGCTGAATTGCCTTTAACACCCGTACACGATAATTTATCTTTTCATAATAATTAATTTTTTTAAGCTAACACACATCTTTGTCAGGATCGAATAACCAAAATAAATTATTGTCAACCCAGATCTACTAATAACAAGAAGTTGCAGCGGATCAACACTTGTATTAATATATTAAGAACAATAGAATACTGTATATTGAACGAACAATGAACAATAATATTAAGAACACAGTGATTCACAAAAAGCTTCAATGTATATTATTGATTAACAATACACACGTATGTTTACAATTCGTAAGGAACTACTTATAGCAGTCCTTGAAGCCTAACTATTTACCCTAGTTATTCTAGGACTTGATTTACATCGAATTATAAAAGATATACATTGAATAACATTCTATAACTAACTCTGCGAAGATCTCGGACTTGATTTGTTCCAAAAACGCGTATCAGTAGTAAATGCAATAACCAATAGTAAATATGTATCATCAGTAGTAACCCTGGTAATCAGTAGTAAGTCCAAAACCAACATCAGTAGTAACTACTAATGATCAGTAGTATCTTCAATATGTGCATGATCAGTAGTAAGTTAGCTATAGTCTTCACCAGTATCAACTCATCAGTATCAAGTGTTTCTGCCCCATCAGTAGTAACCATAGTCTTCATTAGTAATAACCATGATCAGTACTAACTGCAGCATCAGTAATAAGTTGATCTGTGATTTGTTCTAACAATCTCCCCCTAAACTTATTGATTCTCTTTCAATCAATCAAGTTTCTTTTCACATCTTCTTCTTCTTTTCCTTTTCTTCCAACAGTTTTGCTCTTTTCTGATCACCTTCTAAAGTCTGTTGGTTTCTTTTATTCCTTTGTGCAATAATATATTTGCTGATCTTTTTAACAAATTCATTTAACTTGTTTTGGAACATCACAGCATCATTAGGTTTAATAAAATTCATGCACCAAAGTTGATAAAGAGTTTTCTCAGAGTGAGGATACTCTTTTTCATAAAGGAATAAATCACACTTCTTATTTGTATATTCAAAGAAGTACATGTTGACTGTTGGTAGCACATTCCAGGCTTGAATATTCTCTGGATTTGTATACTTCTCTGGATATTTATCTGGATAGAAAGCAGCATTAATCATTTCTGTAATGTATCCTGCAGCTGAATTCTTCCAGGTCTTCTTTGTCATTCTTGGTTTACCAATAATCAACATCTTGATTATGTCACTTCTGGTTAGGGACATGACTAAAGGTTTCCAAGCTCTAAATCTTTGAGTGACCTTATCTTCTCTAACAATCTCAATCACATCATCTATACATCTCCAGTTGATGATTGGATTGCTTTCTAGGGAAGCAATATGAAGATCATGAACTTGAACTATTTGCAGTTTCTTCTTTGGATGTTCTAGTTCAGATTGATCATCCTTTCTTTTTCTTGTTGTTAAAGAGAGTTCACCAGATGTTTCACCAGTTATAGTTTTTCTTTCTTTCATTTCTTTGGAATTTATCTGTTCAAGCTTTGTGGTGTCTTTCTCTTTAATATTTTGTTCAAAAAGGCCCTTCTTCTTCTCCACACAATACTTTTCTATCAAATTGATCAACTTCATTCTTCCAAAGGCCTTGGTATTGTGGCCTCTTGACTTCAAGAATGTGACCATTTCTTTCTTCTTATCTGCAAATTGTTCTGGCATATCAGCCTTCTGCTCTTTGCATTCTTGTACTTGTGCTTCAAGAAGATCTATTGTTTCAGATTCAAGTTGCCTTAATTTTTGTAGTTCTCTTCGTTGTAATTCTTTTCTGGTTTCTGCAACTTGTTTGGTTTTGACCTTTTGTTGAAATTGTGGCAGTTTTGATATGTCAGCTATATCTGGAAATTTAATTTCTGTGAAGGGTTGTCTTAGTATTCTAGCCCTTTCTGCTAATTTTCTGTTCTCAATGGCTAGAGAGGCTTCAACCTTCTTCAAGTAATTTGCACTTTTTACTTTCCACCTATCCTGCTTGGCTGACTTAGCATAATTGATTTTGTTGACCATTTCATGACCTTGTGCTCTATTAGGTTGGTCTTCATCAGCAATTTCCTTTCCCTTTCCTATGTAATTGTCACTCTTTTTATCTGGTTCTTCTTCAATTATGAATTTGTGACCATAGGTATGTATTTGTGACATGGGAAGTATTTTGGGATGTGGAGGTAAAGAGCATTCATCAACTTCCAACCAGTTGATATCATCATCAATGTCTTTCACCACCAATTGTGTTGATCTTGTTGCTGGTGATGGTGGAATTATTACTGCAGGCTCAAGTAGTGGTGGCAGCTCAATAATATCATCAGTAGTAGCTAAGGTAGTTACTACTGGTATGTCTTTAGGAATTACTACTGATAGGGCATCAGTACTGTTTGCTGTCTCTTCTTGATTTACTACTGCTATGACATCAGTAGTAGTAGGAGTTACTACTGATGTTTCTTGTTCTTCCATAGGAGCATCAGTAGTAGGCTCAACAGTAACATCCATTTCTTCTAGGCCTTCATCATTTACCTGGCCTTCATCAACTTTTGATTCTTTAAGGTTGAGGAGAGAAGTTGTTGCTGCTGCAATGGAAGTATCTATCATACTTTGAATGTTTTCCTTCTCCCCCTTAGTGAGCTCAACTGGTGGAGCATCACTACTGTCAACCTTCCTTTTCAACCTTCTAATGATTCTTGTTTGTTGAAGAAGCATGTGCTCATACATTTTCATTCTTTTGTTTATGGTATTAATGTGCTTCTTCATATAGGACATGGTCCTCCCTTGATTTGTTAAATATTTCAGGCAATCTTGTACATTGGTTTCAAGGTTTTCCATCCTATCCGTCAATTGTTTTTGTTCAATACTGCCCTCACTCCTTCTAGCAAGATCATCGGGCTCACTAACAGGTACATTGGCTTTAAGGTTTTCCATCCTTTCCGTCAAATCAATAGTTTCAGTTCTACCCTCATCACTTCTTGGTGATGAAATGGGTTGTTTGGACACTCTCTTCTTCCTAGAAGAAGCAGTAGTGCCCCCCTTGTGGTTTCTTGGCACCAGGGTCCTCTTAGTAATTCCTCAGAGGAGTCATCACTAAGAGTTATCGAGGTCTGGGTCTTAGTGATGTTCTCACTATCCTGTGCACCCACCTTTGGGGCATCAGTAGTGAGAGCCCTTTCCTCATGTCCTCTCTCCTCCTTGGAGGACAACTCTTGGAGCCTGGGGTTTGACTCAATGGGTCCCCTAGTGTCCTTTAAGGAAGATTTCTTCCTTTTATAGCTTTTCTGGACTGATTTGGCTAAAGGCTGGTCTTCTACAGAGTGAAGAGTAGCACTCTGCAGATTGAATTCATGTTCCTGGGACACATTCAAGACATCTAATTGAGTGGATGATTGAGTGACTGTTTGGGGTTGTGTTTGGGCTGCATTTGGGGGTGAAGGAGTGGGTTGAGGTTCAATTTGGGTTGTATCTTTGATTGAACCTTCTCCAAGATTTGGTTGATCTTTGATCATGTTAGGAAACAGAGGGGTTTCCTTGCCCGAAAATTTAAATTGTTTTCTCATATTAGAGAAAACTTTCTTGTTCAACTCAGGAGTTATAAAAATGTTTTTAGGAGTTGACAAGTTTTGCAATTCACAATTTATTAAATGTTGAAAAAATCTGGGATACATTAAAAATTTTGAAGTAGAAAGATTTCCCAACATTCCTTCAAAAATCATATATGAAAAATTAAGACTTGGTCTGTGCATAAACAAACAACAGCAGATGCTATTGACTTGTTAAACTCATTCCAAGAACTTCTTTTAGGAGAAAGACAGTGTTGAATGGTGTGTATTAAAAATTTCCATTGTGGGGAGAGAATACCTTTTTGGAAAGTGACAATGTCAAGTCTTCCCTCATATCCCATGCTTTGTAAACATTCAACAAGGTCTTCCTTGGGTAAAGAAAACATACCTTCATCATCATGGAGTTGTAGATGGTGTCTGATTGATCGTAGTGATATAAAGATTTCTTTTCCATCTACTACTGACCTAATCTTAGTAAAGTCTGTGTCATCGACTTGTTCTGCATTCTCCCAGAAACTCACTAGGTGTTGTTGATAGGCTTTAGGGTTTATAGTGAGTGCAAACTTTATATAAGACTGTTTGAAAAACATGACGATTGGACGAAAGTCTTTCGTTCCGTCTGGATTCTTTAGATACGCACACATGTTGTGAAACTCTGAGTATTTAAGATTTGTTTGAACATCAAGAGATTGTAAAGTTGCCATTGTTGTCGATTTTATGATGTTGTTACGATTGTAGAGTTGCTTGATCATTTGAATGTTGTTACTGGTGCAGGGTTTATGATCGCGATTTAGGGTTTATCGAGAGGATTTAGCAAATCGAAGTGAGGATAATGCTAAACTAATCGACTTCAGCTATTTATATCTTACGATTTGATCTGCAAAAAGACTACATTGCCCTTCAAATCATAACATAACGGTTATTTTCATGGGGGTTAGTTTGGTAACTTTGACAATTTAAAGACCAGTAGTAAATTAGATACCAGTAGAAAACGTCAGTAGTATCTATGAACATTAGTAGTAACTAAGGATTTTGACATCAGTAGTGACTGTAGACATCAGTAGTAACTAATGAATTTTAATACTGACCTAATTTACCAACCCTAGCAGTAGTAACCACCAATTTTTAGAGACCAGTAGTATATGTGAGTACAATTGTTTACCAGTAGCATTGTCATACCAGTAGTATTTGTGCATATTTAATACACACCAGTAGTAATGATCTACCAGTAGTATTTTGTACACACAACTACATACCAGTAGTAATGACCTACCAGTAGTAAAACACTTATTAAAATAAATAACTTTTTACAACAGAGAAATTTTACACATGATTTTGAGTGAGAGATTAATTTATTAAAATCATTCCAATACTGCTAACTAAGAAGTTGAATCTTCCTACATCAAATGCTTTTGTAAAGAGATCTGCTAATTGATTGTCAGTATGAATTTTAACTACTTTGATTAACTTCTTTTCATTGCAATCTCTTATAAAGTGAAATCTTATTTCAATGTGTTTAGTTTTAGAGTGTTTTACTGGATTGTTCACAATACTAATAGCACTTTCATTATCAATAAAAATAGGAGTTTTAAGGATAGAGATACCAAAGTCTAGAAGCTGGTTTTGAATCCAAAGTACTTGAGCACAACAAGCAGATGCAGCTACATACTCTGCTTCAGCAGTTGATGTGGATACATTTGTTTGTTTCTTACATTGCCATGACACCAGTCTTGATCCAAAGAATTGACATCCACCAGTGGTGGACTTTCTGTCTTGACATTCACCTCCATAGTCACTATCTGTGTAGGCTATGAGTTCAAATGGTGAGTCATGTGGATACCGTAGACCAAGTGATGGTTTGCCTTTCAAGTATCTGATTATTCTTTTGACAGCCTGCAAGTGTAGTTCTTTAGGTCTTGCTTGATATCTTGCATACACACAAACACTGTACATAATGTCAGGTCTTGATGCAGTTAAGTACATCAAAGAGCCTATCATTGATCTATATAAGTGTTCATCTACATCCTCCCCCTCAGCATCAGGATGTAGGTGTTTGTGTGTTTCCATTGGTGTACTTGCACTCTTGCAGTCTTTCATGTTAAACTTCTCCAAGATATCTTTGACATATTTTGATTGGTTTATCAAAATACCATCTGATCTTTGATTCACTTGGAGTCCAAGGAAGAAGTTCATTGGACCCATGGAGCTCATCTTGAATTTGGTTTGCATGAGATCCTCAAACTCTTTACACAATAAATCATTTGTTGATCCAAAAATGATATCATCTACATAGATTTGAACCAGTAGTATATCATCTTTGACCTTTCTTGTAAAACAGAGTCTTGTCAATAGCTCCTCTTTTAAAATCATTCTTCAACAGGTATGATGATAATGTATCATACCATGCTCTTGGTGCCTGATGTAGGCCATACAGAGCTTTGTCTAGTTTGAATACATAGTCACCATGTTCTGGATCTTCAAAACCTGGAGGTTGGCATACATATACTTCTTCTTCAATTTTCCCATATAGGAAAGCACCCTTCACATCCATTTGATAGACTTTAAACTTCTTGAATGAAGCATATGCTAAGAAAATCCTAATTGCTTCAATTCTAGCAACAGGAGCATACACTTCATCATAGTCTATTCCTTCTTCTTGAGTGTATCCTTGGGCTACAAGTCTGGCTTTGTTCTTGATCACTATACCTCTTTCATCTTTCTTGTTTCTAAAGATCCATCTTGTTCCAATGGCTCTTTTTCCTTTGGGTAAAGGTACAAGTGTCCAAACAGCTTGTAATTTGAATTGAAGGAGTTCTTCTTGCATTGCCTCAATCCAGTTTGAATCCTTCATTTCTTGTTGAATCTTCTTTGGTTCATCCTGAGACAGAAAACATTCAAACATACATTCATTACCAATTAAACTTATGTTACATATATTTGCAGTTACACTTTTATTTAATTTGCTTCTTGTTTGTAGTTGTGAGTTAACATCACTTAGAACATTTTCTAATGGATGGTTCTTTTGAGTCCTTGAGTTTGTAGCTCTATCAACTACTAGTTGATTTTCAAGATTTGACTCATTTGTCTCAAGGATTTTTTCCTCTTGAGGTTCTTCATTTTCATTGATGTTTGGTTCATCATCATTAGCTAGATCTGAGTTACTACTGGGATCAGTAGTATTTGTGTTATTACAGGGATCAGTAGTATTTGAAGGATCAGTAGTATTTGAATTACTACTGTCCTCATTATCTGATTCACTACTGCCCCCAGAATCTGAGTTATTACTGTCCTCAGTATTAACTGTGGGAACAGTATCAACTACTATGTATCTCATCTCTTCTCGACCAGTATTAAAAGATGATGTTCCTTCCTTTTGAGTATGACAATTTGAATCACCTGCATTTAAATCCAAGTTAGTGTTAAAGGATTTGGTTAGATTGTCTATGTTAAATAGTCAATCTGGACCATTTCCTTGTTCATTAGGGATATTCTCATTAAAGGATACATTGATGCTTTCTTCAATAATCCTTAATCTTTTGTTGAACACTCTGTATGATTTGCTTTGAGTAGAGTATCCCACAAAGATTCCATCATCAGCTTTGCAGTCAAACTTACCAATTTGTTCTCTTGTAATCAAAATAGTACAAGGACAACCAAATAATTTTAAGAAACTTATGGAAGGTTTTCTTTCGTTAAAAATTTCATATGGTGTTTTATGATGTGGCTTAACTATTAATACTCTGTTTTGTACATAACAGGCAGTATTAACAGCTTCAGCCCAAAAAGTAATTGGTAATTTTGAGTCTGCTAACATTGATCTTGCTGCTTCAATGATGGTTCTATTTCTTCTTTTAGCTACACCATTTTGTTGAGAAGTTCTAGGTGAGCTGTATTGTCTGTCAATACCTTTAAGATCACAAAAGTTAATTAAGTTAGCATTTTTAAATTCCGTGCCATTATCACATCTTATGGCTTTAACTTTTTGATCAGATGTGTTCTCCAGTTTAACAATTAAGTTCTTGATGAGTTCACTTGTTTCATCTTTTGTCCTGAGAAAGAAAACTCATGTATATCTGGAAAAGTCATCAGTAATAACAAGACAATATTGTTTCTTTCCAATACTCATTACATTTGTAGGTCCAAAAAGGTCCATATGTAAGAGTTGTAAAGGAACAGAAATAGAATTTACAATTTTGGACTTATGAGAAGACTTATATTGTTTACCTTTTAGGCATGCAACACAGTGATGATCACACATGAACTGTTTTTGTGGTAATCCAATTACCAAATTCTTTCTTACTAAATTGTTCATATTTTTAAAGTTTGTGTGACACATCCTTCTATGTCAAAGTTCTGATTCAGTAGTATTTGCCTTGGATATAAAACAATTGACCTCATTTGAAGAAATGAGTTCTCCCCCTATATCCAGGCAATACACATTGTTTCTCCTTGGAGTTCTTAAAACTACATATTTTTCATCTAAAACAAAGTCAGGAGAAAGAATGATGCACTCAATATCTGTGAAAAGAATCTTGTTCTTTTTATCACATACTTGAGACACACTGACAAGATTGTATTTTAGCTCAGCTACATAAAATACATCATCAAAAGTAATTTTACCATTAGTAACTGTACCTTTGCCTGTAATCTTACCTCCCTTTGGGTTCTCACCAAAGGCCACATACCCTCCATCAAATGACTTGAAATCTTTAAGAATTTGCAGATTTCCAGTCATGTGCCTTGAGCATCCACTATCAATGTGCCATGTTCTACCTTCTTCAGGGATCTGAATGCTCTGCACAAGTAAGTAAATGATTAGTTAAGTTTGGGAACCCAGGCTTTATATGTCTTGGGTTCATCCTTTGAGAAATAAGATTTAGAAGATTTAATTTTAAACATTTTTGGTACCCATACCTGTTTAGTACTGGTGTTTTATTTTACTACTGCCCTTTTGGATTTGTTACTGGTGTCTGAGTTTACTACTGACCTTGGTCTATACCCATTATATTTAGCTTTTGAATACTTTACTACTGATGGACCAGTAGTATTTGGGTACTTACCATGTTTAGGATGACCAGTAGTGTTTTTAACATTTGGTTTGGCAGCAGTAGTATTTTTAAAATTAGGGTTTTTACCCGTAGTGTTTTGGTAATGGTACCCAACAGCATTGTAATTAGGGTTAGGATCAGTAGTAAACCTGTTAAAGTTTCTACTGGTGTTGGAAAAATTAAAATATTGTTTATTTTGATTTGTTTTTCCATTATTTTTGAAATAATTGATGTTCTTTGGGCTTCCAACTCTTTTATTTTGCACAAACCTTGGTGCATTTCTTCCAAATTTTGGTGTTTTAGATTTTTGAGATTTTATTTTATTTACTACTAATGGATTAGTAGTATCCTTTAACCTTTATGTTTTTGCTTTTTCTTTAGAATTTTTAAATTCTTTGAACTCTTTGCAGTTAATTGGATTGAAGTGACAATCCTTTACTAAATGGTTTACTTTGTTGCAAATAACACATCTTAATTTCTTATCCTTAGCACCTTCAGGTTTTCTTTGATCTAAGAGTTGGTTTTTGTTTCTTTCATTTCCCCTTCTTAAAATTTTTGGTATATTTTCTGCATCATATTTAGGAGAGTCATTTTGACTTTGTGCTGTGTGAAAACTTGTATCAATTGAGTCTGTAGTTTGATCATCATCAGAAGAATCATTTGATTCAGATGTTTTATTACTTGATTCAGTTTGATTTTCAATTTTTAAATCTACTAAAATTCTTTATGTGCTTGATTTAAGAGGAGGGATAAAATTAATTGGAGGTGGAACATCATGATATCCCACTCCATGCACAACTTTTTCAGTGGTTTGATTATTTGTTAATTCATTAACAATTTGAGAACTTCTTTCAAACTTTTTAATGGTTAATTTATTTTGTTCTAGTTCCATTTGATATTCTTCTAGTTTGATCAAAGTTTCTTTTAATTTTAATTCAAGATGTTCTTTTTCATAAGTGGTTTGTAGCAATTCTTCTTTTATCTTTTGATCAGTTATTTTATAAATTTTAATTTGATTTTCAAGATCAGCTATACAACCATTATATTCAATTCTTCTATTTCTATTTAGAATCATCTCTTCAAGTGTTTCTTTATTAAGTTTTTCTAAATCTTTATATGCTTTAATGCATTCAGGAGAGCAAGATTTAGACTGTACCTTAGTAGGAGAGTCAGTGAAAGCCATGAGAGCTTGATTCTGTGCATGTTCCTCTGCTTGAAAGCTCCAATCATAAACTTGTCCTTGTTGTGAAACAAGAGCAGTTGAGTTTGACCTTTTGTCTGGCTGGGGACATTCTTTAGGAAAGTGCCCAAGGTTGTTACAGTTGTAACATTTGACTTTAGTCTTGTCAAATCCAGCCTTGTCACCTTTGTTGTAGTTAAGGTTTGTTCTACCAGTCCTCTTCAAGAACCTTTTGGTTCTCAGGCTCAGCATAGCCATCTGCCATTTTAGATCCATTTCTTCAAGATTATCAGGATTCAATTGTTCCAGATCATCACTAATTAGTGCAGTGTGCACATGACTAGTGAAAAAGGATTCTCTTGCAGTATCTTCACAATCTGCAGCTTTTTTTGTAGTAGTTTCTGGAACTTGACCTGTACTAGATACAAAAGCAGCATTGTTTGAAGATAAATTAGGAGTTTTAGAACTTACCTCAGATTCAAACACCCTAAGCTCATTGTACAATTCATCTAGCTCTTTTTCTTCCAGAGCATCACCTTGTCTATATATGATTGTGTACATAGACCATTCTTCTCCAAGAGATCTGAGAAACTTTCTGTTGACATCATCATTCTTTGGTTTCACACCAACTTGATTCAATTCACCAATGAGTTTGTTGAACCTATCAAAGATTTGAGATATGGATTCATTCTTTTGGCCTTTGAAATTTTCAAAGTCCTGTTTTAGTACAGACTTCATGTTTCTTTTGGTGCTTTTGGTGCCAACAAATCTCTTCTCCAGTGCCTGCCACAACATCTTTGCATCATCATATTCAACAAAAAGATGTTGATAATCATTAGGAATGGCCAGTAGAAGGGTGCTTAGAGCTTTGAGTTCAATTCCTCTGTCTTTCTTCTCCTTTTCACACTTGAGTTTGTCTGCTTCAGTTGCAGAACTTGTTGCTTGATTGTGAACGGTTTTGTTTCCTTCAACAACAACTTCCCACATGGAATAATCAGTAATAAGCATGTATTGCTTAATACGATTCTTCCACATCCCAAAGTTATTGGGAGTGAGTATAGGGATTTTATTTGGTTGAGTACTTTCATTGTTATCAGTCATGCTTAACAATCTGTGTGTTTTAAAGATTAAAACTTTTTGTTGTTCTTAAAATTCGTAAATCTAGAACCAATAAGCTCTGATACCACTTGTCAGGATCGAATAACCAAAACAAGTTATTGTCAACCCAGATCTACTAATAACAAGAAGTTGCAGCGGATCAACACTTGTATTAATATATTAAGAACAATAGAATATTGTATATTGAACGAACAATGAACAATAATATTAAGAACACAGTGATTCACAAAAAGCTTCAATGTATATTATTGATTAACAATACACACGTACGTTTACAATTCGTAAGGAACTACTTATAGCAGTCCTTGAAGCCTAACTATTTACTCTAGTTATTCTAGGACTTGATTTACATAGAATTATAAAAGATATACATTGAATAACATTCTATAACTAACTCTGCGAAGATCTCGGACTTGATTTGTTCCAAAAACGCGTATCAGTAGTAACTGCAATCACCAGTAGTAAATATGTATCATCAGTAGTAACCCTGGTAATCAGTAGTAAGTCCAAAACCAACGTCAGTAGTAACTACTAATGATCAGTAGTATCTTCAATATGTGCATGATCAGTGGTAAGTTAGCTATAGTCTTCAGCAGTATCAACTCATCAGTATCAAGTGTTTCTGCCCCATCAGTAGTAACCATAGTCTTCATTAGTAATAACCATAGTCTTCATCAGTATCAACTCATCAGTATCAAATGTTTCTGCCCCATCAGTAGTAACCATAGTCTTCATTAGTAATAACCATGATCAGTACTAACTGCAGCATCAGTAATAAGTTGATCTGTGATTTGTTCTAACAATCTTCTAAATATATACTTCATTTTTATCCATAATAGGTGTTGAATCCACAACACTGTTAGACTCCTAAACACCAACAACCATTAGGCTACAAGTACTTTGATCCATAATCATTACTCGATACTTAATCTTCCAGATAAATTTAATTTAGTTTACTTTTATTTTTCGATTATATGAATAAACATTGTAAATATTTAATCAAATAGTTAAATATACTATTAAATGTGTGCTAATTCAAATTTTGTTACTACTTTATAGGCCTAAAAGGAATTCTTTAAAGTAGGAATTGATTTATTCACTTTAGAAATACCGAACCGAACCGAACCGAAAACCGACCAAAACCGAACCGAATCGAAACCGATAACATATTATCGGTTCGGTTTCAGTTTTGAAAATTCATCGTGATCGGTTATCGGTTCTATCGGTTCGGTTTTCGGAAAAAGATGAACATTTGGCCTAAAATAACCGAACCGAAACCGGACCGAACCGAACCCAAACCGATAACATGTTATCGGTTCGGTTTTGAAAATTCATCGTTATCGGTTGTCGGTTCTATCGGTTCGGTTCGGTTCGGTTCGGTTTTGGCCCGATAAGCACCCCTAGTGACATGGTAATTATAAGCCCGCCAAACCCCTTTAACACCGTTAAAGGGGAAATTGTCACACCGTTTATACAGCCAAAACACTTCTCGCCAAGGGTGTAACAGTATGGAAAAAGGGTTTTTTTTTTTCATTTTCTTTAAATTATGATTGAATGAGAATATTTTTTGTGAGTCCTAAATGAGTTTATAAAATGTTAAATAAGAGAGAGTAATTCTAAGATGAGTTTTAACTTTTAATGAACAAATTGGGGTACATAAGTTGTAATGAGATTATATGTATATATAAAAGAGGTTGTTTTAATTATATTGTACTCCCTCCGTCCCACAAAAAACTTCCCATTTGAGATGGACACAAGTTTTAAGGTGATAGTTAGTGGTGGGGTCATTGACAATAATTTTGATTAAAATATAAGATTGATTTGGAGAGAGAAAGATAGTTAGTGGATAGTTGGTGATGGGGTCCTTAGTAATAATAGTATTTTATTGAAATGAGAAGTTTTTTGTGGGACAAAAATTTAGGGTGAAATGGGAAGTTTTTTGTGGGACGGAGGGAGTATTATGTTTGAGTTTATTATAGCAAGATTAAATGGAGCCAACTGAGTCAACTCAATCTGGAGATGTGACCCCACTCAAACGGCAATAATTTTTCTACTTGGAGTTGACATGGCGCGGTCCCATGCATAAACAACCCCATCGATTAACAATTCGAGTACGCAAATAAAAACATACATCCAGGGCTAGAAATATGCCACGTCCGTCATGAAGCTTAGCTTAATTACCATATTTCCATTACCTATAAAATATCGCATGCACCTATTTTCCAACAATTCAAATAAAAACATCTATCCGAGGCTAGAAATATGCCACGTCCGCCACATTGAGCTTAGCTTGTTACCTATATAAAATATCCACCTATTTACTTCCATAACTCATGATCACTGCTCCCTCCAACATTAAAATCTGATGGCGATCATCATCATCTTCTTCTTCGTCTGTTTAATCCTCCCAATTTTCAGACTCAGAAGCGAATTGCTTACCCTATTCAAATATTCCATCTCCCACTTGTTTAATTTCACCGGAGTTGATCATCATGATGATGCATGTTTAGTGGATCTACCCATCATTCGATTCGGAGATCTAAATAATCGACGCCACCGATCTGTGGACCGCATGTGCTTCATTTGTTCAGAAAACTATGACAATGATGACGTGGTTTGCCAGCTCAGCCGCTGCGGTGATGTTTTCCATTCCGACTGCCTGGGGAAACTGCTTCACCGGAATCAGACTTGTTGTCCCTACTGCCGCTCTCCAGTCTTCACCGGCCTTTCAAATGTGTCGTGCAAGAGTTTGTGATGGCGCCACCGCTCGTATTTTAGTTAGGTTTTTGTGTTGGTGTAAATTTAAGGTGGTTAATTTAGTTGTAAGAAACAAGCGGTTTGTATCAGTGTAATAAGTTCGCACTTCGTTGCGGATTTATTAATCCAAAAGTTAGAGGAAAAACTTTTTAATATGAATCTGTTATTTATTGCAATCTCGTTAAAACTTTCGTTCACTTGTTATAAACCACATTATAAAATATGGACGTTGTTGTAACTCATATTTGATGAGTGGTTGATTAGTATTTAACACAATCATAAGTACAATTTATGTACACCATTAGTGTGTCATTTTCTAGCCTAATAAACATTTATAAAATAATGAAAAATAAGAAGTTTTGTAATATTATACATTTTTCTATTTAGGTTAATTAACTAACATGTTACATGTATGGAACCTCTCTGGAACCTCTTGTATCTTATGTACTTATATCATGATTTCATGTCTAATGAGAATGTTCTTATGATCTTTGTTGAGTTGAGCTAATTTGTTTTACAACAGACTTAATAAACATTTATAAAATAATGAAAAAATAAGAAGTTTTGTAATATTATACATTTTTCTATTTAGGTTAATTAGCTAACATGTTACATGTATGGTTTATAAGTAATTATTCAAAGTAGTCCTATTTTTTGTATAGTCTCAAACGACATATCTCAACTATTGATTACTAATAATCGATGATCTAGATATATTCAATTATTTATACATTGATAGATATTTTGGTCATTTGACATTCACATAAATTTTAATAATATTTTATTTTTTTATTATTATTATTATTAATTATTATACATATATATATATATTAAAGAATGTGTATATTTCTAACTATATTTTTAAATTTTTATTATTTAATTTATTTAAATAATTGAAGTTGGAGGTGTGACACTTTTTTCTAGACATAAATTGACGGAAAATTGAATGACAATTGTACTATGGTACTTCCTTCGTATCAAGTGACACACTTGTGACACACTTTCCATTTTGAGGTGTATCAAAATAAGTGACACACTTTAAAAGTTTTCTTTATTTGGTAAAAATAGTGAGACTCATATCCACTAACTATCCACTTTAATAAAGTGAAATTACCATTACACCTTACTTTTACTTTTAAAACTCATTATTATCACTTTATTCAAGAAAAGTGTGAATCATTCTCTACTAATTATGTACTTAAATATATTTTAACATTTAATTTAATCTTTTACTTCAAAAAACGTGTAAGCCAATTTGTGTCACTTATTTTGATACGGATGAAGTATATATGAGTATGAATATAAATATAATACCCATTAATTAGTTATAATATTGTATTTATAGTGAGGATCGGATCGGATCATGCAAGTAAAATAATTCTGTTATTGGTGAGCTAGGATAATAACTGATTAATTTCCGAACCGGCCGGAACTAAACCGAGAACTGAGCTAATTATTAATTTCTTCGATTTTTCCAGGTGTTTCTCGGGTTTGGACCGAATCAAACCGCTTGAAACCGAACCATTTGAAAACGAAAACCGATTTATCATAAAAATTGAACCGAGGACCGAACCGATGTAACTCGGTTCCGATCCGGTCCGGTTTACCTCTAAAATATACTTTTACCCAGTTTAGCTATTAGACTGATAATATCAGACTCTACTTGTTTATTGGGCTAACAACTATATATTCGGACTTGGAAAATAGTACGTAGACATTTACACCAAGAACATCCCGGCTGTCCAAATTGTTGAAATTTTTTATTAGTTCCAAACCGTATGGACCACGAAATTGATAGCAAAATCCACAAATAACACTTAATCATACACTTCAAAATATCTTATGTGTTATATCAAACAAATTTCTAGATTTTAAAAATAAATAATTAAGTAACTAATGTTAACTAATTGTCATCTATCATATTTTTATGGCTGATGGTTTAAGTCTTATCATGGACATATACTTCCTCCGATTTAAAATAAGTGATACACTTTCTATATTTGGGTGTATCAAAATAAGTGATACACTTTAAAAACTTACCTTATTTGGTAAAAAGTAGTAGGACTCACACCCACTAACTATAAACTTTAATAAAGTGAGATGACATTTTTACCCTTACTTTTACTTTTAAACATAATTAACCTTACTTTATTCAAATTTTGTGGGACTCATTCCCCACTAATCATCCAATTAATCTAATTTAATTATCATTATCATATTTTGCCTCAAAAACCGTGAAACCAACAATGTATCACTTATTTTAAATCGAAGGAAGTATGTCATTTAAGAGTAGATTAATATTTGTCATTCAAAAAGGTAAGTAGTGTTAAGTTTAACTAATTATTATTTAATTGATTATCAGAATAAAAACCTCACAATTATAAGTTAATTACCTTACAAGTGTCACCAAATAATAGTCTTAAATTTATGGGGTTGATTAACTTCATGCTTATCACTTTTAGTTTGAGTAAAGCATAATTTTGATTCTGAAATTATGCACGGTCAAATAATTAAAGCAAAAGATTGATTATGTGCATATTGCCTCTCAAAGAAAGACACTAAATAACTTTTTATTATGATTTATCAAATATGATATAATAACCCCTACACTTTAAACTCTAAAACATATACGATCAAATAATTTAAAAGATTTTAATAACAGTCTTAGTGACTGTCTTTAATAATAAATTATACTTTATGATTAGATATATTTTATAGTTAACAGTTAATGAACAATTTATCCATTCTATATTTATGTTTGAAAAGGATGTACGCGTAACAAGAAAATATCTAAGAACAGAAATTTCAGAAAGAAGAAGTTAATTTTCTTCGGACTATGAATATGAGACACGTGGCATGGGACATCGGAGTTCACCCCTATTATAAATTAACTTCCATGTAATTTACGCTTGCATACCAAATTCTCCCAAAACTTAAAAATGTTGATGATCAACATCATCTTTTTCATCGGTTTACTGATTCCCCTTCTCCGAATGAAATCCGATTTGCTCAATTTTCTCAAACATTCCATCGTCAAGCACGAAGAAGGCGTATTTCTGGCGGATCTACCGATTATTCGATTTGAAGATCTGCAAAATCACCGGCCTAGATCTATTGATCGTATGTGTTTTATCTGTTGTAAAGATTATAAAAAGGATGACACTCTTTGCCAGCTCAGCAGGTGTGGTGACGTATTTCATTCTGATTGTGTCGGAAAATTAATTCACCGAAAACAGACTTCTTGTCCGTTCTGCCACGCACCCTTCTTCTCCGGCCTTCCGCCCGTTACGTGTTGACCCATATGTATTAATGGTCATGGAGTGGAGATTTTTATTTTACATATTTTTTAGATCTCTCTAGTCTTACTTGATGATTAATAATAGTTACATCTTTTTATTTAGAGTAAAGAAATTGTCTAGCTAATCTTACAAATTTTACGATTTTATGCCTATATCTTACAAACAGTGAGGCAAAGAAATGTGCCAACCGTCGCGTCGGTATGAAAATCAAGGGGAACCAGAAATCTTGATCGTCTTAAGGAAAACGCCTGTAATTTATTGTTAAAATTCTTCTAATGACAATTTTACCTCACCATCTCTTTCCTCCTCCTTCGATGGTACACTCCCCTCACCACCTACAATCTACACACAGTTTCTCTCCCTTACCCATCGCTCCCTGCTGTCAAACCCCTTGTAATCTTCAATTTACTCTCTCTCTCTCCAAAAACGAACGTATGCATCCTCATCTCCATACACCGATGCCACCATCGCTACTTTTCACGTCACCGACGACCGCACCTGCTCCTCTACTGTCTCATGGTCGCCGACGGGACGGGAGGGTCAAATTTAACCTCATCACCAGATCTTTCTACCCATCCCTCCGTTGTACGCCTCTAATCGAATCATGCTTAAGAGTTCTTTATAGGTTTCTTGATAAAATGCGCCGATGGTGATGGTGTTTCCGGCAGAAGCAGACACCACCAAACTGTGAAAATTCTAACTTTATAATTTCTTTTAAAATTTAAAGAAACCCCTCAATTGGACACCCATTTAAGAAACTTATTAGAATTGGGTTGTTTGAAAAAAACCAATGCTTTGAATGGTGGCTTTGCTGTTAACAAGATTTAATTGGATTTTTAATTTTTGTGGGTTTGTATTAGATCAAAACCCAGATCATATTTGATACAAAGTTTCAATTTTGAAATGAGTGTTAGTGATTTCTTGTTTACCATTGGTGAGAGATTAGTAGAGAGGAAGACATGACGATTTGGTATTGATTTCAGGCGAGGAGAGATTTCTTCTTTGTTCTTTGCTTCTTTTTGAGATCTGCTCTGTTCCATCATTAAAAAAATAAAGAGAGTGGATGAAGAAGATGGGTAGTTTGGTTTTAATTAAAAATTAAAGTATAAAGGGTAAAATTATCATGTGTGGAAATTTAACAGTAAATTTTGACAACCGTTAGAATTAGGGACTAAAAGTCTAAAACCGATACGAAGTCTGAAGTCTGATACTTAGTGACTATCTGTGTAATTTCTGAAACTTAGAGACCAAATCCAAAACTAATGTCAAACCATATGACTAGCGGTATAATTTACTCTAAAATAAAAAATCTAACAGAAAGTTGGACTGTATCATTTAGTGACGATGATATATCCACCAACGTCCAACCCACGTCAATAACACATTAGTTTCTGTATTGTGTTTGTAGATATTTTAAATATATATAAAAGTTTATGATTTAATTTCGTGGGTTGACCATTGACTTCGTCAAAGACTAAGATATTTTGCATGCATATAATTCTACAATTTCATAAAACAAAGTCGTTGTCTTAGATCTATAAATCAAATACTAATGGCTTAAATTCACAAGGCATCGATTTGGCAATTCATGGGTCCATCAAATCAATTAAGTATTCATAGATTTCAATATTAATTTTTTTAATCATTAATAAAAGAAAGAAAAAAAAAAACGAGTTATAATAGCCCCAATAAACTAATGTTGAAAGTATTAATAGTTTTGTGATCGAAGGTTAGTGTCAATAAGGGACCTCACATAACATAGGTAATAATGTCTTGCTTATGTTTGGTGCCAATAAAATATAATCTCATTTTGGTTTATAACTTTTATTTATTTTATATTACTGAAAACATTTGTACATTTGATTAGTAAACAAAGCATTTCTATCAATTGTGTATCATATAAATTGCTTTATATTCCAAAACAGATTGAAAGCAACGTATCCAATTGTTTGAGAGAAGTTATATAACAAAGTGGAGGTGAACAAACTTGCTAATGCTTCAAGCAATGGTAGGTTTGGTGATTGCACTTATAAATCTTATTCTCCATTTTTTATTGGGTAGTTAGAAATTTAATGATATTTGACACCGGCGGAAAAGGTTCCATTTAAAACTAGAAAAACAACATTAGGGAACTAATATCTCGGGTTTTCCGAGTCAAATATAGATATTAGCGGCCAAACAGGTTGAAGTTGGATACGATTATTTCATATAAATTTGAGATGTCTATTGCAATGATATTAATCACAATCAACACGTACATTAACAAGATACAAGAAATCCAATAAAATAGAGAAATATGTTTGTAGGTCAGCCCCATTTGAACCTTATAATATAGGGTATGATGGTTGAGATTTTGTAAGCATTAAGCAAGATGAGAGAGAGTTTTGAAGCAAAAGCAAGAATGAGTAGAAAAGGGAAATGGAAGTTAGAAGAATATAGATAGAAAAGCAAGTAAGTAAAAAGAAAATGAAAAACTTGGCAAGTGGTGATGAAAACGAGGAAGAAGAGAATTCAAAGTTGGTTTTTGCAGCGTTTCAAGCAAGAGAAGAAGAGATCGAGAAGAAGAAAATGCAAGTCAAGGAGCAGGTTGAGCTCAAACTAGGCCGCGCTGAACAACAAACCAGACTCTTGGCTCAAGTTTGCGAAGTAAGCCCAATAAACCACTTTTCTTATTTCTAAAAACAAATACTAAAGAGTTTGATTGTATTTGTACAAAAACATGCATATCAGGAGCTTGAAGTTTTAACAGATCCAATGAGGAAAGAAGTGGCAGCCGTACGGAAAAAGATTGATGTGGCTAACCGAGAGGTCAAATCATTGGGTCAAAGCTGCCAGAAAAAGGTACAATCATTAGAAATTAGAATGCAGTCATATAAATAAATGAAAATAAAAATGGATTTATATCAGGAGAAAGAGTATAAAGAAGCATTGGAGGCATTCCATCAAAAGAACAATGAAAAAAATCAATTAACTGCTACGTTAATGGAGGTGCTCTACTATTTCTTGTTTTATTTCCACCAATGACTTTTTATCATAATTCAGTGTCATTATAACAAATTTTATTTTATTTTTCAGTTAGTGAAAGAAAGTGAGAAAGTGAGGATGAAGAAACTAGAGGAACTCAGCAACAACATAGATCCTTCACACTAATACTAGCTCATGATTATTTGTTTTAATAAGAGAAATATGTGATGTTTGCCAATGTTATGTTTCAATTATAATTTGCAATTAAATCATAAATTACCTGACTGCATTAATGTGATGAATCCAATGTTAACAGAAACTCATAAATAAATAATTTATTGAAAAAAATAACTACGTATTAATTCTAACCCAAAAATGTAAATGCAGTGCAATTAAATTGTGAAGATTATAATTAAACTTTATTTACCTGTCTCTTTCATTAATTCATACCTCTATTTGGGACGGGCCTTTATCTTCAAATAAAACTTTATAAAACCGTTTTCTTTCCTCAGGGTCAAATATTCCACCAAGATCATTTCCTGGGCCATCTTCATCCGATAATTCATGGGAGACCGTAATATAATGTTTTTAATTTGATTGTTTATAATCCATCTACGATTTCTTGTTAAAGCTGATTCAAGATCTGGGTCTTTTTTCATCGACCAAAGAGAAAATCTTTGAAAATTATGAAGATTAAAATATTGAATCTTTGGATTTTGCAGATAAATTTTGGTTATAATTTTTCCGTGTTGTATCTTCATAATTTTACCAAGAAATAGCCCTGTTTAAATTAAAACATAAATTATACTTACATAAATAAATAAATAAATAAATACAATTTACACATAAATAACTATCTTCATCCCCTATTTTCCAAATTCATCTTTAAATTCAAAACATAAACCCTAAATCACACAAACATTTTGCTTGTTTTTCTTAATCAAAGAAAAGTTTGAATTTTAATATACCGTACACTATTGATTTCGAATTCGTAACACTTTTGAAGTAATAATTATAACATTAACATGAATGAAATTGAAAATGGAAGATTATTCGTAACACTTTTGAAGTAATAATTATAAATTATAACATTAACATTAACATTAACATGAATGAAATCGAATTCGTAACACTTTTGAAGTTTGAATTTAATTCACTCGTTAGATGACAGGTAGGCCTTGTTGGATTTTCTTAGGGTTCATACCTAGCATATTCATATTACATAATTCGATTTTGTACCGCCAAATGCAAGATTAAATGCCTGATGTAAATGATGATATCTACCATGTTGCTCGTTTAACAACTTAATTTAATTCCCCTTTGCTGCATTTTATATAATGATTAAATTAATGCACATGACACTTAAGTGCATAACTCAATTAAATAAAGCACATGACACTTAGGTTTAAGTTATTGAGAAACATAAACCCGACACAAGTTAATTTAACTCAACAGTTGCTGATCAACTACTGTAAAGATGTTCCCATCATCATTAGGGTTTCAGCTCTTGAGTCCACACACCAGTCTTAGAAACTATTAAATAAGACAAACAACTAGACATTTAACCTATGCTTATAGGCAAGTTCTGACATTATGTCTTAGAAATACAAACCTACTCACCAGAATTTCAGTTACTCAATTAAGCCAAAAACAAACATATACTTCATATTCTCTTCATTACTAGTACATAGATTTCAAAGCCCATGATCACTGATTGGCACAAAAAACATTAGTTGATCATTTAGATCACAGTGATCTTCAAAACTTTCGTCATACACTATCAAGTATGAACAATTTACAACTCCAGCCAGTTACCCTGAGCTCAAAGTGTACTCAAAGTATGAGCTCAAAGTGTACTCAAAGTATCAGCTCATATACAACATAACATTAAAAGTAACTAAATTTAAATGCATAATCCCCAAATTAAACTCATACGAAATATTAAA
This sequence comes from Calendula officinalis, assembly GCA_963853835.1. NCBI lineage: Eukaryota > Viridiplantae > Streptophyta > Magnoliopsida > Asterales > Asteraceae > Calendula > Calendula officinalis. The sequence continues at coordinate 88,314,364 of OY970823.1, forward strand.
AAAAAAAAAAAACAATTCGGCAGCAAAACACACATAGAAAAATTATACCAGTAACATGGCTGCAAAATTAAGCATACCTTTGAAATCAAGCAGAAGCCTTTACGAATTAAACCCCAAATCAAGTTCGAAACATACAAAACGCAGTTGTTGGAAGTTTGATGAATGGAAACTAGGGTTTCTGATGGCTGTCAGTGAAACCGAGTTCATCATCACCCACTTGCAGAATTTTAATTATCAATGAATATTTTATGAAAAGACTAATTATATAGAACATACATATGTTGTACAGGTGCATAACTGCTCTTATCAAACATTATAATTAAATTGTGGAATTTAAGAATGCACATGAATAATATAATATTTCCATAAAGTTAAAACACACCTTGTAGCTCTTTCAATTATAACCACAATTGAAATAGGCTTTAATAATCAAATCATCACCAAATGCTGAAAAGCACAATAACATTGATTCAATCCATTAGATGGTGTTAGATGATGATTTTGGTGAGAAAGATGTTAGGTACTAGAAAGTTGTAATAGATAGTCTAGGGGGTAAAAGTGAAACATTGTATAGATGTTAAGTTTTGTTTAGGAAATAGTCCTAACTAACCAAGTTTTAAGCCATGGTATAAATACCAACATGTAAGGCTTAAAACTTTAACTTTTGCACAATTAAACATTCCAAATCTTTATGCAAAGTGTTCTTAGTTTTGATCTCCATCTAAATCTTCCATTTTCTTAATCTATATTGCTTAATCCATAGTTTAATCATTGAAAACGAAACTACAATTGGTATCAGAGCAAGTGTTTGCAACACTCAACACAATTTGCTGTTAACTTCGTCGATCTCTTTACTGATTTCAATCAGTACTGATTGCATCTGTTTTTAACACCATATTGGATTGATTGTTCTTACTATTTTTTCAAACGATTTTCATACTTAAACGATCAGTGGAGAAATTATTTTTCATTTTCTCCAAAATGTTCAGATTCAATTCTGACTTACTCATATTCTCTCTCACACAAAATCATTTTTAATGCACTGTTTAATCATTGATCTTTGTATATCCGTCGATCTCTTCTCTGCACATGTTCAGAGAAGATTGCATCTTTGTAAGTGGTATACTTCACTGATCTTTGATATAACCAAGCAAATTGATTTCTTTTAAATTTCAAATATTTGATTAACAATGTCTTTAATCATCGTGTTTGTCATATCCGTAAACGATCTCTTTACTGAAGTTCTTCAGTAAAGATTGCATCTGTTTATGACTTCACGTGATTATTGACACTGCTATTCTTCATTTTCAAATATTTTTCTCCAACATTCTTGGATAAAATCAATTTGTCTCTGGTTCCTTCATGAGTACTGCATGTTACTGGTTCTCGATTCCGAAACCCACAAATATCAAAATCTTGGCTCACATATTACACCGACACACAGTTTCCTCTCTCAGTTTACACAAGGCAAACATTCAGCGTTAACATGAGGACCATGGTCATGATCCTCATGAGGGGGAGAAAAGAGAAAGAAATAGTGCAAGTATCGGAGTTATAACTGAACAACATCAAAAAGAACCATAAACATCCCATCAAAGAAGAAAATTCACATCGTATGTACTCAGATCAACTTCAAAATCAAAAATATTCTAAATCAAGTGAGAATCAATGTATTAAACAGAAAAACAAGTGAAGAAGAAGAAGAAACCGATTCATCCAAAGAAATCTCTCTCCAAAATCTCAACCACTTCAATCTAAATCTTAACCGTACAAATAATTCCTTTCAAATTCTCTATCATCACAATCCAAACCTTAACCGTTCAAATCATTCTTTACAAAACTCAAAACATTATTATCCTGTCCTCACAAAACCTCTATCACAAAATCCAAAACAAAATCTCCAATAACTGAAATCCCAGACAAATTCTTCCCTACTGACATTTCATTACCAGAACTTTTAACCTTAAATGAGACATTTTTTAGAACTTTCTTACACCAACTAATTCAACGAAAAATGTTCCTTTGAGTGTTTGAAACTTCGAAGTTCTGTAACGGAAATTATAATTGCTTCTACTGCCACTCAGATGTTATCATTGAAAAGCAAAACCCAGAGATGTTAATTACAGCCTTTGACAAAGAATTGAAATGATCAAACGTAATTCACCATCTTGAAGTACATCTGAGAATACATGAACATTGTAGCTTGCCCATCTTTTCACAAGGTTACACAATCCTCTATCAACATTTGATCAGATCAAGGATTTGCAATGAGATCTTGAACTCACTTCATACGTGAGAAGGAGAGCAACGGGCCAATAGAAGCAACTGAAGATGGAAGACTGGGATGGAGTGCATCAAGCACAAACAGGGGGAGATTATTAGGACTAGTTAAACTAGTTAGTGGTGATTAGTGAGAGGAGGTATAAATAGGTGAGATTAAGGCTAATGATTGTTTAATCCAACTCCCGTGAAAAATAATTGTTTGTTTGAGGGGGAGCGTAACTGTTATCAACATGTTACCTCAACAACAATTATCAAGAACCATAGATCGACATAAAGCCACAAACGTCAAGAAAAGACTTCCGCTGCTAATCTCTCTATCATTACGGGTCTTATTTTTAGTCGATCAATATGTATCTTCAGTCAAAAGTCTTCAAAATACATCTTGTTAGTTGAAAAGCTACAAGAAGTATTCATATTCACAGGTGAACAAAGCTCTAGCGGATCCTGATACGGAATTATATAAACGAAAAATCTACAAGGTTCGGCTTTTGCTAAAGATGAAGACTTCGAAGATACGCCTCCCAGACTATTGTTACAAAGGGGGAGATTGTTGGGTCACAAATGTTGTAATCAATAGTCTAGGGATCATTTATGTATGTAGTCTAAAGTTAGGCTAGGTATATATAGTTAGTCTAACCTAATTTCATATAACCTTTGCCCTATTTTGTAATTGTTCTATCTTTATGCAAAGTGTTCTTAGTTTTGATCTCCATCTAAATCTTCCATTTTCTTAATCTATATTGCTTAATCCATAGTTTAATCATTGAAAACGAAACTACATAGTCCACTCTCAAATTACTCCTATGATCTGCTAAACCCAGCATGATCTTCCCCGGAGCCACCGACAATATAGGAACTAAACAGTGAGGGTCCCTAGGTCTAGGTGAGCAGAATCAAGTATCATGGGATCTTGATTGGGGTGCGCTGAGGTAAAAATTGAGAGGGGGTATGAAGTATGGGGTGCAAATCAGCTTATCACATGGTAAAAACAAAAATGAGGGTGTGGTTGAAAAATGAAAAAGTGAGTTGAGTGAGGAGCGTGTGTGAAAGGGTTAAAAGAAAACGGAAAACCCTCCCTAAAACGAACAAATGACCGGGTAACCTCATCTATATCAGATTGCATATGTTGCTTTCTGATTAAGACATCATGGACCCAGTGATGCAATGCACAACCCCCACTGACCACTCAAGTACAAAAAGTACTTGTTTCAAAATCACGGAGATTACCACATCTACTATCGACATCTCATTTGGAGATTGTTGATATTGAAAAAGAGGACCCACCTCCAGTACTCGCCTTCGTTTGTCCACGTATAGAGTCTAGAACCGAATTAAATTTCTCTAGGACACAGGCACTCTACCAAGCATATCTTTGAGATATTGCCGGAACATTCATAGTGATACCAAAAATATTGGTATTCCACGATGATTGAATGGAAATCCTACCAGTGCTAACATCAATGCCAACACTGAACGTAGGTCACACAGTTTCTGTAACTGTTGTGCAAACAGGCAATCTATGTGATCCTGGGTTACCCTGATACCTTCTCGTGCGAAGATCAGACGACCGTACTCCATTGTTATCAACAACGGTCACTATGTCTGATATAAAATCTGATGACTGTACTTCAATCTTATCAACAACAGTCAATAAATCAGATAAGGGATTCTATGACCGTACTCCAACATTATCAATAACGGTCAGAAAATCCACAACATATCAACATTCCGCACTGCTTCAACTTCAACAAACATCAGGAACCAAGGATCTGCAGCAAATCGTCAAACGCCACAACTTCAAGAAAAGACTTCCGCTGCTAACCGCTCTATCTATGGGTCTATATTCAGTCGATTTGCATGAAGTCTTCTGGAATACTTTATATTGGTTGAAAAGCCGATTAAAAGTATGTCTGTCAATGATGATCAAAGGCTGATGCTGTTTTATCAACATAACTGCTCAACGGTTCAAATCTCAGCTCCAGCCTTACAAACACAGAAGTCTTCAAAGATATGCAACCTAGTCTACTATTACAAAGGGGGAGATTGTTAGGTACTAGAAAGTTGTAATAGATAGTCTAGGGGGTAAAAGTGAAACATTGTATAGATGTTAAGTTTTGTTTAGGAAATAGTCCTAACTAATCAAGTTTTAAGCCATGGTATAAATACCAACATGTAAGGCTTAAAACTTTAACTTTTGCACAATTAAACATTCCAAATCTTTATGCAAAGTGTTCTTAGTTTTGATCTCCATCTAAATCTTCCATTTTCTTAATCTATATTGCTTAATCCATAGTTTAATCATTGAAAACGAAACTACAAAAGATGAAGAAGAACAATTAGGGCTTTTAGAGAGAGAAAGTAGAGAGATGGTAGAGAACAATTGCTGAAATGTTGAAATGATAATTGTGCAAAAGTTACAATTAGTGATTACACATGGTCCTTATATACCTATCACTAATTATCTAGATTAGTCCTAATTGCATAACCAAACTAATATTCAATGTTACATAATTAGTCCCTAGACTATTGATTACAACTAAATATGACCCAACAATCTCCCCCTTTGTAACAATAGTCTGGGAAGCGTATCTTCGAAGTCTTCATCTTTAGCTAAAGCTGCACCTGGAAGATATTTCGTTGAATGATGATGTATCAGGATCAGCTTGAGCTTTGTTAACCTGTGAAAACTAATACTTCTTGTAGCTTTTCAACTACAAGAAGTATTTTGAAGACTTTACTTTGAAGATACATATAGATCGACTAAAAATAAGACCCACATTAATAGAGAGATTAGCAGCGGAAGTCTTTTCTTAAAGTTTGTGGCTTTATGTCAATCTATGATGCTTGATAATTGTTGTTGAGGTAACATGTTTATAACGGTTATGCTCCCCCTCAAACAAACAATTATTATGTTGGCCAATTACCCTTTTCTCACGTAAAAGTTTTGGTAATGAAATATCAGTTGGGAAGGATTTGTCTGAGATTTCAATTATTGGGGATTTTGTTTTTGGATTTTTGTGGTAGAGGTTTTGTGAGGACATGATAATGATGTTTTGAGTTTTGTAAAGAATGATAATGATTTGTACTTTTAAGATTTAGATTGTGATGATTGAGATTTTGGAGAGAGATTTCTTTAGATGAATCGGTTCCTTCTTCTTCTTCACTTGATTTTCTGTTTAATACATTGATGCTCACTTGATTTAGAATATTTCTGATTTTGCAGTTGATCTGAGTACATACGATGTGAATTTTCTTCTTTAATGAGATGTTTGTGGTTCTTTTTGACGTTGTTCAGTTATAAACCCAGTACTTGCACTATTTCTTGCTCGTTTCTCCCCCTCATGAGGATCATGACCAGGGTCCTCATGCTAATGCTGAATGTTTTTCTCGTAAAGACGGAGAGAGAGGAAATTGTGTGTCGATGTAATATGTGAGCCAAGATTTTGATATTTGTGGGTTTCGGAATCTGGAACCAGTAACATGTAGTACTCATGAAGTAACCAGATAAAAATTGATTTATCCAAGAATCTTAGAGAAAAATATTTGAAAAATTAAGAATAGCGATGTCAATATTCACGTGAAGTCATAAACAGATGCAATCTTTACTGAAGAACTTCAGTAAAGAGATCGTTTACGGATATGACGAACACGATGATTAAAGACATTGTTAATCAAATATTTGAAATTTAAAAGAAATCAATTTGTGTGGTTATATCAAAGATCAGTGAAGTATACCGCTTACAAAGATGCAATTTTCTCTGAACTTGTGCAGAGAAAAGATCGACGGATATACAAAGATCAATGATCTAACAGTGCATTAAAAACGATCTTGTGTGTGTGAGAATATGAGTATGTCAGAATTGAATCTGAACATTTTGGAGAGAATGAAAAAATGATTTCTCCATTGATAGTTTAAGAATGAAAATCGTTTGAAAAATGGTAAGAACACTCAATCCAAGAAGGTGTTAAAAACAGATGCAATCTTTACTGATGGAAATCAGTAAAGAGATCGACGAATTTAACAGCCAATTGTGTTGAATGTTGCAGACAAGTATTTTTGAATAATTTAAAATTTATGTGCAAAATCAGAGTTTTGAAAAAATTGAGCCACAACACAAGAGACGAAAAAGTTGTCATAAACAGATGCAATCTTTACTAATCGAGAATAGTAAAGAGATCGTTTACGAATATGACAAAAATTTGTACCACATATTGATAATTATAAAAATATTTGAAGGGAGCACTACAAAATTGGTTAGCAGTTCTGAAAGGATGCTCCCCCTCAACAGTTGAGTTTCATAAATCATAAAATCAGTTATGCTCCCCCTCGACATATTAATATCGATTTTCTCCCCCTCGACAAGTGAATATAGAAATTCTCCCCCTCAACCAATGATATCGATGAAAAACGGGTTTCAAGCAGATGTACTTGAAAGCCATTGCTTTGAAGCGCGGGTTATACATTGACGTGTGCATAAGCCATTTGATGAAGCGCGAGTCATATACTGAAGTGTATATAAGTCATTCTGTTGTGGCTCGAGTTATACACTGAAGTGTGTATAAGTCATTATGAACTCCAAACACCTTGCTGGTTATTCTACATAAAACAATTAAAACATGTTTGGTACCCAATTATCTATGGGTCCTATACGATTAGTGACAGATGTTTTATGTAGAATTGTTTTATGATCAATTTAGAGCTTTCGATAACTGCAAGGAGGCAGTTCAGAGGTTGTGGATTTGACGACCCATTTTAAAGATTTCTCAGAGGATTGGATAATCCAGTGAGATTTTTTATTTTTGATCCAAGTGTATTTTACAAATGTTGAAGATTTGGTCGCTGTGTTGTTGTCGCTATTTGAGGAACCTGAAGACTTTGGCTTAGGTGCGGAAGATCCTCGAGAAACTTTGCGACGAGAAGACGAGTGTTTATCAGAGATTGATGGGGTTTTGGAAGAACTCTTCGTCTGTTTGGAGGCATGTGAAGATGAACCTTTTTGATTAGGTTTGTGTGGACGAGAGACAGATTTCTTGCATGATTGTGGAAAGCATGTTTTGTATGATATTATATTTTTACCAGATTGATGGAAAACATTGGTTTTTAAACCACATGGAGCATTTAGCTTAACAAAAAATCGATCATCAGTTTGAGAAATTTTTTTCTTTGTAAGTTTATCATACACTCTCTTTTTACCAAATTCATCATGTTTAAAGAACACAATATCATAATCAGGTGAGTAATTTACAGGACGATAAACAGAAGCATCATACACTGTACCAAACGCAATTGCCGGAGATGTAAAATTTTTGGAGTTGTTACAATTAATTTTAACAGTAGACGAAGAAACTGAAGAGGTATATGGTCTTGACTTCTTAAGCGTACTAGACTTAGACGAACTCGGCTTCTTAGACTGCACATCTCCTTTGACTCCATTGGGCTTGGGCTTCTTGCTCTGAGGCTCTAAGTTTCTAAATGAGACGTTTAAGGCTGGTGAATTAGAGGTTCTTCTCAAAGTAATTGGTACTGGATTAACAGGTGCCGGTCCTATTAATGAAGATTTAGAATTTTGAAAAACATTTTCGTTAGTTTTATGTTTTAATTCTGAAATCGTGTCCTCTAATTTATGTATCTTTGTTTGAAGTTTTTCTTTTTCTTTATCAAAGGCTTTATGAGTTAATTTCATCAATTTCAGATTCAAGTTGGACTATTTTCTTTTCTAAAATTAACGTTGGAACATAAAGCTTGGGTTCGATGGTTTGTTTTAAAACTTCATTATCTGAGATGGAAAATTCTTCTGGAGTGACAATCGGGAAGTACTCATTGTTTTCAAATTTTGCTTTCTTCTTTTCGTACGTTGCGTTTAAGGCATCATAATTGAAGCTAATTTGAGCATATTCTTCCTTTTCCCGGTTGAACTTTTCAACTACTGCTTCTTCATCTGGCATATGAAGGAAGCTTTGCCAGATTCCCAAGTTCATGTAATCGTAGTTATATAACGTTGGAAGAACATCTGCAGCTTTTTCCAGAGGACAGATGTTTTCTGCTCCAAGACCCACTTTTGACTTGAAAGATCTGAACTCTTTAGGCTGGTTTAATTTTATCGTTTGTTCAGTATGACCAGCTTTCACAATCGTCTGCTCCAGTTTTGAGATGTGTTCTTCAGCATTTTCTTTTGTGACAGTAAGACTGTGTATAGTTGCTGATTGTTCATCGATTTCCTTTTTAAAATCGTTTGTTATGTTTTTGATTTGTTCATTCAATTTTTGAATTTCGATATCACCTGTCTTCAACTTATCTTGGTAGTCTTTCATCTTGATGTCAGCAGACTTCATCCATGTTTGCTCTCGACTGAGTTGGATGGCTAAGTCATTTATCAGCTGCTTGGAGTCGTCTTTGTCATTTGATACCGTCTTCATCGTTTTTAGGTTTGATATTTCAAGATTTTTTGTATTAATAATGTGATTTAGACGATTTACTTCACTGGTGTGAGCAGCATGAAATGTTGACAATTGTTGTTGTAACTCTTGTGTTTTTTGATTTGAATTATTAATTTGGTTTACTTGAGGTACAAGAGTTTCAAGTTGGCGACGAAAGGTTAAATTTTCTTCCTTTAATTTTAGGATTTGTGTATTTGATGCATTGGTTATATTAACTTGTTTTTGTCGATCATTTTGTAATTCAGAAATTTGAAATTTATAAGCTGATTTTGATGTAGACAACTGATTTTGTAATTCCTTGTTTACTTGAGTTATTTGAAGAGAACATTGACTTAACTCACTCAAATCATTTAAGAGTTGTGCTTTTTCAGATTCCAAATCAGTTATTTGTTTTGTCAAATGTGATTTCTCATCAATTTTAGTAAAAAGTTTTTCATTAAACAAGGAATTTTCTGATTCATCAGTGTCTGAATCAGATAATAAAGAGTCAAAGGAAGAAGAGTGTACCTCATTTTCATCATTTTGTGGAACGACCAGCTCATCCCTCAGATCAGTGGGATTATCAGAGTTTGATGAAAAAGTACTGATTATATCAATTTCCTTGTTGGCATCTTCATTGAATCTTTCAGAACCCTCAGTATTCTCTCTTGGCATACTGCACAAATTTTCTAATTGTTCTTCATGTTCAGCTAACACTTTCTTAATCTCCATTTGTTTATAATATTTGCTGGCTTTTATCGCATTGGCAAGATCTTTATCCATATTTTTTTTTAATCACTTGATTAAAAACACTATGACGTTTTAATCACCCCCTTTTTGATCAACTTCCACAAAATTTGCTTGACGTATAATCCACAAAATTTTATTATTGTTGTTGATCCTCAAAATTTTAATATGACGTATAATCCACGTGAGGTGTATATTGAGGTGGTGATATTTGCTTGATTTGGGCCGAAAAAAAAAGAAAAAAAAAATGTCGGGCTTATATAACAAGAAGATGCCGATATCAATTTTTGAGTTGAATTTAATTTGGGCTTAAATGAAATTTGGCTGCTGAAATTGGGCCAATAACAAACTGTACACAGCTCTCTTCCAGCCGAACTCTCCCAGTCGAACGCTTTTACGGAAACGGCGATCGAACACTTTGATGGAATCTTGAACGATTACAATCTTGAACGGAATGGTATGAACAAAGAAGTCCGAATCTGTGTCAAATCTGTGATGTCGAAGCTGTAGACTTTGAATCAGATTTTGATTTTTGATTTGTTGAAGTCGAAGTCTATGAGTCAAGGTCTTGAAATCAGATTACAAAATCGATTATCGATTGAAATCGGGAGATGAACTCTTTGTCACCGTTTGAAATTGAACCGAACTTTGATTTGTAATCGAGCCGAATACTTGAACACAAATTGTAGAAGCCGAACTAGTGGATGCCGAAGTTGTGTTGATGCCGAGATCAGGTTTTGTTCGAGCAGAGAAAAGTAATTGCCGAAGAATTGTTGATCGATTAATTGATCGATTAAAAGTATGTCGGTATTGATTGTAGTTGGAATTGATTGTTGAATCTTCAAGATCGAATTTTGAATCAGAGTTGATAAGCCGAACACTTTGTGACGAACAGTTTCAACAGGCCGAACTTCTTGGGCCGAACTTCTTGCTTCGGGCCGAACTTGTTGTATTAAACTTCGGGCCGAGATTCAGTACTAGTTCGGGCCGAACTACTTGGGCCTGTTTAACCTCGGGCCGAACTACACTGTAGCCGAAGTTGTTCTTGATGACGAACACTTGAACGGTAAACTCAAAAACACCACCTTTTTTATACGATTAGGCTCAATCGTTAACCAAATCTTATGATTCCAATCACAAAACGTTAGAATATGATTTCTTAACAGTTTGATGCAATCAACCAACACAAAACACAACACATCTGCACTCGATTTTGATTTTACAGTCCGAAAAATGAGTTTTCAAGTTTTTCACTAAAATCACAAAATTGAGATGATTTGTCGATGGATTGGAACGAAATTTGATTCTATTCTTATTAGAATCACTGGAGAAACATGAATCTTCAATCAAAATTCCAATTCCAATCGAAAAATTTTCTGATTAATTTCACAGTGACGAACACGAGTTTTTCACCAAAATTTCCAGATCTTGATTGAATTAGCTCGAAATTGGATCTTCTCTAAGAGAGATTTTGCTCTGATAGCAATTGAAAAGCACAATAACATTGATTCAATCCATTAGATGGTGTTAGATGATGATTTTGGTGAGAAAGATGAAGAAGAACAATTAGTTTTTTGAGAGAGAGAAAGTAGAGAGATGGTAGAGAACAATTGCTGAAATGTTGAAATGATAATTGTGCAAAAGTTACAATTAGTGATTACACATGGTCCTTATATACCTATCACTAATTATCTAGATTAGTCCTAATTGCATAACCAAACTAATATGCAATGTTACATAACTAGTCCCTAGACTATTGATTACAACTAAATATGACCCAACAAATGCCAATTCTTCCTTCACTTTTACAACAAGTCTCGATTTCAACCACATCAACTAATTCTTCCATGCAGGGTATGTATAAATTTCAATATGCATTCGTGAAGTCATCCATATGAGATGCAAATCCAAATCTTTATAGTTCCACCTTCAGAACTTAAATACATCCATTTTTCATCACATTGGAATCCTATAGCCACCACAATGTTTGTGTGTGAATCAATTCATTACCTGTAATTTAACAAAATAAACCAATATTAATTAAAAATTTGTGTATTTTCAATATAAAAAATCTACTAAATCGTTTTACTAATCGGCTCAGGTCATTATCAGTAATGCTATATTTTTGGTAATTGTATTTAACACACTAACTATCTATAGAAAACAGAGATAATTGGGCTAATAATGTTTCAGTCAACCTGAGACGTTTCAGCCGATACTAAATAACCATTTTGACCCATTAAACCAGCAAGTGGTACATGACCTTAAAAATCAGAAGAAAAAAAAACATAAACTTGTAAAAATCTTTCATTTACCCACTTTATAAAAATAGTACCAATATCATCATCAAATGCAAGGCAACACGCTCTCAGCTCACGATCTGTCTCCATATTCATTCGTTGACCTGTTTACACAATTGTGTTTATCGGCTTTAACAAAATCAATTAATAGTTAATAAAAGTTAGAATTAGTATAAATTATGCTATAATTAGAGAAATCACATGCTTGATCCTTGAAGAAACTCTAAATTGAAGAAAGCCTTTGATAGAGAAGCTGGCGATGATGGTGGTGGTGTATGACTGTATGCGTCCAGAAACCGTAGAAATCCAAGGAGGAGAATCGACGCCTGGAGGAGAGGACGAGAGATGAAATTAGAAGATTAAAGGTTGCCTCATGGAAACCGTAGAAGTTGAAGGTATCGTGTTCCTAAAATCATGGCTTAAGATTAGTAAAGGAGTTTCTATTAAAAACTGAATATGTACATGGCATTATGATTCATCAATGACGTGGATTTATCAGGCTAAAAGAGGATTCAAAATCCTTTCTTTTAATAGGAATACTAGCCTATAACCCGTGATAAATCACGGGTGGCTTATAGAATTTTACATAATAAATTATAGACTTTTACTTCTTTAAAAACACTGTATTCATTGAATATGTTGTTCATTTGAAACTACTGTGTTCATTAAATTTTTCTAATGGGTCATTTGCAAGTTAAAATGTTTGACTATTAAAAGTCAAAATATTAGGTAAATTCGTAAATACTTACAAGACTCATTATAAGTCATCTAACCACCCCATCATCTTTTGAGAGTAAAAGTTTAAGGACTAAGTTTACTGTTGTATTCAGCACCTATTCATGGATTCCTCTTCACTTTTTGTTGCCGGTTGAAACCTCATAATGTTTTATGCAATATATTATAATAATATTGGGAGAATGTAGTTTACAAAACCATATTTTAATATGCTATTAATTTATAAAAAAATTGACGAAAAGTGCTTTGGGTATGTACCACTGAACCACATGACATCTTCAAATGTCTCATCTTGCTGCCCCGATTCCATAAAAAATGAAACTTTCTCCAACTGAAGTTCTGTTAGTTTGTTAAGCACCACCTAAAGAAATTACCATAAGATTAAAAACAGCCATAAATGGAAATTAAGTAAACACTTCAAAGAACATAACACAAATATAAAAAGATGTTAGAAAGTTCAGGAAAGATTGAGAGGAAAACATTCGAAGGTGAATACCGAGTGCAAAATCTTCCTTGTTTCATGTGAGTTATCAGTGAGAAGTTTAGGAATGACATATGAGTACGAACCTTCAAAAGTCTTATGAATGAGTCGATTTGGGTTATGTTTAATCTTTAAAGGGTACAATAGGTTATATCAAAATCTTAATTGTTTTAATTAAGAAGTAACACTACCTCTGTAATATTGTTAGAAAATTGGACAAAAAGTCTTTCTGGTCGACCCGACCTGAGCTAACATGTCCTAGCCCGTATAATTGTGTCGCCTAATAATGAACAAAACACACCTGACCAAATGAAGCTGCAGCTACAGCTCCCTCAGAGATATAAGTGAAAATGTTTCCACATAAGGATCTCTCCCTTTATTATTTTCATGGTTAAATCACGGGAAAAAGGAGGGATTTGATGATGGAGCTCACTTAAAGCCTGCAATCATAACCAACATTATTAATACTAACATTACAACAATTTCTACTGCGCTTTTCAACAAAAAAAACAATTTCTATTGCACTAAAGCTAATAAAGTGTTTGATTTGGTTTCCTTTGATGAAAGTAAATATTTTTAGTAAACTACAATATCTCGATTTCTAGAAAATATATAATTACAAGTTATTTTACAACTTATCCATATCTGCATAGTGTAAATCCAAGATTATAATGATTTGTGGCTTATTAAAGTGATGTAAATGTATATAAAATGAAAAAGGAATTAGCATTTTGATGGTACCTTTAATTGATGTTAGGTAGCAAAATAAGTGGGGCGGCTTACGGGTCAAGTTGACCCGAACACTTTTTTGTCATGGGTGGCTAGCAGATGATTCACTTTGTGAAGCTTCTCTCGATGCAAAACTCATCAGAATCTGATTCTGATTTCCCACAAAATTTGCCAGCTCAGTACCTAAAAAGTACTATTAGCATAAAAGAAACTCACACAACAACAAAAAAAGTTAGAAATTAAGAAAGGATGTGACAAAATTAAGCAAAATCATACCAGTGTATCTTTATATGTACGTATAGAAGCTTGCATCAGAAAAGTTTCCCAATCTATGTAGAATTGGCCAATAGATTCCAAAATATCTACTTCTTCTAACGTTGATGATGTCATCGTTGACAATCGAGAGAAAACTGCTTTGTTAGTTTTAACGGCATTCCTGCATAACAAAAAAGTCAAAATCTTTGGAGTACACCTGCAAAACCATCTTTCGTATTTTGCAATGTGTTTTTTCATCCATGTAATTTTCTCCTTTTTTTCCCAGAAAAAACATGTAGATTCATCGTGTGTGGAGGATGTGAGCATACATGTTGGACATTTTGTAATTAATCTTGTAGGGTTTGCTGCCAATTCCGCTTCGAATACCATCTACTTCTGTATGAATCTACAAAAAATATAAGAAGTATTATTAGATATTAAGATGTATTATTAGATTGAATGACTAATACGAACTTTTTTTAATAGACAAATGAATAGGCTTATGTGAAATGAAAATTATTCCACCTCTAAAAATTCAGCTTAAAAGGAGTAAATAGGTAAAATTATCATTTTATATGTCTCTCAAGCTGGTAAAAAATGGTTCAGGTTGAAACGGGTAATTTTTAGAAACCCATAATGTACCTGAGGGAATACAAAATCTCATATTATATCAAATCATGAACTAATTAAACTTAAAACTTAAATATGATTGTCATATAAAGAAACCAATAACAACTAAGACAAAAAATATATAAAACAAACCTCAAAATTGTTCTAAATGCACGCTAAGTGTCAACTACTAAATAACCGGTTAATTTAAGAAAACAAACCTCGAACTTGTTCTAAATGCACGGTAAGTGTCAACTACTTCGTATAACTTTCCAAATGCCACACCCCAAATCTCTCCACAATAAATAAATAAATAATACTAAGTGACACTCGAAGCTCTGTATCTTTGTGAGATAACTCAACCTGAAAAAAAAAAAAAAAAGGGACATTCAATTATTTATAACCAATGAGATTACTGGGAAAAGTTCTGTTAATTGTCACTTAGTTCTGTAAAAAAAATTTAAATTTTCAATAAAAACATCTAGAAATCAGAACGCTTTCGATATTTTTAAAAACATTTTATTTCATTCACACATTTTATCGAGCACTTGGTGTGCATGATAGATTAGAACACAAAGAAGGAGGATTATAACAGCAACCAGTATATAACTTTGGGCTGCAACATAAAATAAACAAAAGAATTATATTATTAACAAAATAAAATAAATATGTTCGTTTTGGGAAATTAAACCACAACACACCAACCTTTTGTTGACTTTTGACTTGTGAGGAACCTTTGAATACGCACTGAGTAACCTGGATACATAATTTGATAATAAATTAATCATGTTAATATAATATATTGTAACATGTTAATATAATATACATTTACAATATCACAAAATGGAGGATATGCATTTACAAGAAGCGTGAAGGCACATAATAATATAATATACATATGATCAAAACAACAGTATGATTAAGCATATGGTTGATAACTTAATACTAAGAATCCTAGATGTGTCTGAAAGTTAAAAATAACTAAACGAATATTATAAAAGAAATCATCCTTTTGTCAAGTAACCTATTGCTGAACAATGAAGTCCAGATTCATGATACTAAACTAACAAGGATGTTGGTTTAATCTAAAATTTAATGATTCAAACTTCACATTACAATAGAGAAAGCCTAATTAACAATCAAATACCTCCATTGCAGGCTTTGCAGATACTAAAATATGTTAAAGCAGAATCAAATTCTCGAATCAATGCATATCAAAACTCCATTAGTTAAGGAATTACATGTAGTTAAAACTTAGAGTTACCTAATTTGTGAACAGATCTGATCAGTGTTCACTATTGTATGATCTCATCAGAAAGCCTAATTCACATGAAATTCATGAATCGAAAGGCCCTAATTCGACATAAAAACTAATTTACCAGAGATAGTAACGACATAAAAAGTAATTCACATGAGATTCATGAATCGGAAAGTCCTAATTTACCGGCGGTGTACCGGGAAGGTGGAGGACACCTTTGACGGGATATGCTCATGCCGCCACCGAGGGAGTAGAGATCGCCTTGGAGACCTGTAAGACTATCCGTAACGCGTGACCCGACCTCCACTCTCGACCGTCCACCTCACCCTCGGCGACGCGTCGCCGCCGTTACGGGTTCGAACCTCCGACGCGTCGGGGTGCTCCAACGGTCGACTATTCGACCGTTCGAGTCGACCGTTCAACGGCTGAATTCCTCTTCCAACGGCTATAATTCTTCAAACAAACACCTCCTTTTTTACCTTATAAATACCCAATTCTTTTACCAAATAATTCACAACTTTCATTTCTCTCTAAAACTCAAACACACACTCATTTCTCTCAATCACCATCTCCAAAAATGTCTTCCTCCAAGAACAAAGGCAAGGCTCCAAAATTTCGACGCCAAGCAAACACTCCCACACCCTCTCAATCACCCTCGATCAACTTTCAACCACCAACTTTCGTACACCAAACAAATCAACCAATCCCACAAGGTTATCAAAATAATCCATTTGCTCCCCCCTACTACCCACAACCATACCGACCATACCCTCCACAACAACAACAACAACCACAATATCAACAAGGTTATCAAAATTATTTTGGTGGGGAGCAATACGACCACCAAAGTTTTGATCCTTTCGCCGGGCTCGACCAATACGACTACCAACCACGAACACAAAGTGGTTCCCCCGCCACTCCCGCCGCGCCCCTCGACGTCGAGTCTTCCGAGTCGTCCGACGAGCCCGAGCCCGTTGAAGCGCCAACACAAAAGAAGGTAGCAAAAAGGCGTCAACCACCGACAAAGGGGGTGACCGGCGGAAGCGCGACATGGACGAAACTTGAAGAGATAGGCTTATGCAAGGCTTGGATCGACACTTCCGAAAATGTCATCGAGACGAACTCCAGGGCCAAAGTTGGATTTTGGCAGGATGTGTTAGTTCGCTTTGCGAGCGAAATGGGTGGGACGAACCGAACATACGACTCCCTCAATTGCAAGTGGAAGAATAGGCTTCGTCCTAAAATTACAAACTTTTGTGCGATCTATGACAACCTCGTACAAAGAAACCCAAGTGGGGCGAACGACCAAATTTTGTACGAGCGTGCTTGTGGTGAATATAGTGCTCAACATGTAGGGGAGTTCACAGAGGTAGAGTGCTGGAGAATTTTGAAGGACCATCCAAAGTGGAAGGAAATTGAATACCCAAGACAGTTGGCGATGTTCGCGAAGGCTAGGGGGAAAAAATCAAGGACTTCGTCATCATCAGCTGCGCAAGGTTCAGGGGTTGGTCCAGAAGAGGAGGATCAATATGATGAAGAAGTGGAAGTTCCACCCCCTCGACCAATGGGGCGGGATAAGGCGAAGAAGAAAGCAGCGGCATCGTCATCAGCTGCTCAAAGTTCGGAATACGGTGCCCCGCCGCCATCATCGGCTCAGGAATTAGTCGGGCATTGGAAAGACGCCACGAACGAATTTTTTGACTTCCGCAAAGCGAACATATCTGATTTCATGGAGATACAAAAAGATGCCCAAGAGCTCAAGCACATGGAATTCTACAATTCGTCCCACGATCACCTCACCGGCAGAAATCTTGAGTGGGTTTTGGCAAAGAAGGCGAAAATCAGGGCCAAATATAATTTGGACTGATAGTTTATTTTTTTAGTATTTATTGTAATGTTATTTTTATTTATGTTTTTTTTTAATTATTAATGTAATGTTTTTTTTTATTATTAATGTATTTGTTTTTTATTTAAATTAAATTTTTTTTTCCGAACGGTCACCCATTACGGGCATTTGGTCGCTGTCTGGTCGTGTGGTTGATCAGGAGAGAGAAAGCTGATGTGGCGCAGAGGTGGCAGGGGTGACCAAACTGCGAATGGTCACCCATTACGCCCAGTCTAAGAGATAGACATCCATCGGTGGATATTTTTTGCCGTCGATGTTCCCCATTTTCTAGGGTTTGTTCGTGAGTGTAGGAATGATCGCAGATAGATCTACTGTGTTAACGTAAACATGGCGTCGTGGCGGTGGTAACGGAGACGGCGTGCGGCAAAAATGGTGTAGGTGCGTCGGCGTTGGATGATTGCAAAGTGGCGGAAGATGAAGGAAGGAGAAATAGGGGAAATGGGCTTTTAGAGCATCTCCAACCATAAACTCTATCCAAGCCACTCTATCTCTATATTTAGTGAGCCCATTAACTCTAAACCAAACTTCAACTCCAACCATAAATTCTATCCATCCCTTTAAAACTAGTGGGACCCACAACAATTATATTTTTAATTTATTTATTTTACATTACAAAAGAAATACATTAATTTAAATGACATAAATTAAAAACATAATAACTAAAATACACTAATTTTTTGAATTAGAATATTCGTCCCATAAATGATCGATTAATGCATTTTTAAGCTCAAAATGTTTGTTTTTATCCTTTATCTTTTTATATCGGGCAAGAAATGCTTCAAAACCATCATTGTTATCATTCACCATATCAACTCCCATGTCTAGCACTTCAACTTGTTTTACAATCCTTCAAAACCATCATTTTTATCCTTTAAAGTTTATGTATTTAAGTGTATGTTAAGTTAAGTTTATGTATAATGTATTTTAAAGTTTATGTATTAATTTAAGTTTTTGGAAGTTCAATTACAAAGGAACTCAATTGGATGGATTGTTGGTTGTTAAGAGTAGAAGCTTTTATTAAAAGGAATGAAAATCAATTAAATAGAAAAAATATTAGATAATTAAAAAGAAATGGTGGGGTCCATTGATAGAGTGGGCATTTCTCTCACTTCAAATATAGAGTGAGCTTTTCTCTCACTCTATATTTAGAGTGGAAGATAGAGGTGGGTTGGAGGAGGAAAAACTTCAAATTTAGAGATAGAGGGGATGATAGAGGTTGGTTGGAGATGCTCTTAGGGAGGGTGGGTATTGTGTTTTAACATGTTTAATATTAGAGTAAATTACACGATTAACCGATGTTTTAAAATTTAATGTTGGTCCATGTGGTTTTACATGAGTTTTGGATTTAGTCCTTAACTTTCAGAAATTATACCGATAGTCACTAACTTTAAGACTTTGTATCGGTTTTGGTCCCTAAACATAACAAGGGTTTATTTTTTCCATTAAACTCTATCATGTGCATTGCACATGAGGGTAATTTGGTCTTTTAACTCTTTCTCTCCTATTTCCTCCTTCATCCATTCTCTTTCTTCTAAATTCCCATTATTTTTCTCTAACCAATTCAAGTATTCAACTATGATACCATCTTTCCGGCCAGATATCACCTCCAAAATCTACCATGACCCACCGTCCATCGGTTTTGGTCCCTAAACATAACAAGGGTTTATTTTTTCCATTAAACTCTATCATGTGCATTGCACATGAGGGTAATTTGGTCTTTTAACTCTTTCTCTCCTATTTCCTCCTTCATCCATTCTCTTTCTTCTAAATTCCCATTATTTTTCTCTAACCAATTCAAGTATTCAACTATGATACCATCTTTCCGGCCAGATATCACCTCCAAAATCTACCATGACCCACCGTCCATCATTTCGACCCGAACTGTAACACTTAAATAAACATCACCACCCTGTAAATGAAACATATCATTTAAATAAACATTATATGCACAAATAATCAACTATACATACATACATATACGTTATATATACATAACAATAATCAAAGAAAGCAAGTATATTTTTTATTACAATTTTTTCAGAGAGAGCTTGCAGATCTATTCTTGGAACAAGCTTAACAGTTGCTTTCCTCTTAGCTTCATTCACATTCACAACCTGCATTCACATAAGCCAAAAAAAATAAACTCATCAGCTTGAAAATATAAATATTAAAAAAAATAAAATAACTCATATACATGTGCTAGGTCCCCCTTGTAATGGCCAGCTTTTACACCAGCCCAGGTGTCCACTTTAACCCCACTGTACTTGCTTTTAACAAAGAATAAATGCGAAACTTCATGCTCTGGAATAAGAGCCACTCGGCTTGGGTATATATTACAAAGACCTTTGCATGCCTGTAATTATTTAAAAAAAAAACAAAAATCAAAATAATTAATTTTATAATAAGTGATAACCATCGTGTATTATATGATATATCACCTCATTGATATCACATTGCTTTTCAGCTTCAAGCCTTCAATGTAGATAAAACCCTTCACATGATCTACAGCAAATGCAGAAACTATTTGCAACTTATTTCCAAGGGATTTCAAGTCAACGTACTTCTGCATGAGGCAGAATACCGAATGCCTCTCGCGCCCAACCTAAAGTCAACATTTTGGTCAAAGAAACAGAAACCAGGGCCTAAACAAAGTCAACAATAAAACAAAAAGTACCATGCATTTGACATTCCAGATGATTGGATCCTTGGCAGATGGAATAAACGGGTCCCGTTCATTCGTTCTTGCAAATCTAGGTCGGTCTTTTGCGTCTTTGACAAAACCAGCACCTGGTTTATAACGTGCTTCCAACATTTTCTCCATTTCTTCTTCATTCATTTCCTCTTCTTTGGGGAGAAAGAGAATGTTGGGAGTTTTTGGTTCAGTCTTAACATCGAGATCTGGTCCGAGAGTATCTTCAAAATACACTACAGAAACAAAAAAATGTAACAAATTTTATAATGAGACACTAAAATAAGAGTAAACCTAGAGATAGATAAGAAAAAAGAGCGAAAAGTCCATAACGATTTCAACAAACAGAACATGATTTTTGTGCAAAATTGAGAAGTACACACCACATTTTTGAAGTTACACCATACAGTCAAACAACGATGACGATCGGAATAGTAAACAGGTGTGTCTCCGTACATCATCATATATTTTTTCATGAAACCCTAAAAATTGGATACATTCCTTCATACGAGCTTCAAACATTACCATATCGAACCATGCGAGCCGCAATCCACCATAAATTGAAACAAGTAAACCCTAAAATTAACAAAATCACAAATAAGCCCTAAAACGACAAAATGTAGCATATATATAAACAATAACGATGATCGGAAGAATCATTACTATTTATATCGTCGATAAAATCTTCATCGTCGCTAGAACCGCTCTCGTCGATTTCAAAAGCGGATTCCTCGAAGAACTGGAGAACATTGGGGTTTTTTTCTTTTTCGGTTACCAGATTTATCGTCTCCATCGTGTTTCCATTTCCACGATGAAGAATCATCATCGATTCCTTTACCCTTATCAACCATTTTTATTCTTCAGACGAAATTTTAGGGTTTTCGAGAGTCAAAGAGAGAATTGAGAGTGAGCTATAGTGATCCGTTTGGAAAGAGAAATTATAACATTCGTAACATCCGTTAGGTAGTGGGAAGTGGGACTTTTTTTCTTTACATTTAAGCCACCAAACTATATACTTTTCAACTTTTATCACTAAACTTGTTTATTCGATTTCAATCAACACGGGGTAAATTATACAATTACTTTTAACTTTTAAGGAGTAAAATTATATTTTGAAATAATATTCATAAAATTCAACATGTATACCCAATTTGCACGAAATAAGTCTAGCAACCAACTTTTTCATATTTAAGTTACTAAACTTGTTAATTTTATACAAACTTATGAATACTTTCAAAAAAATACATAAGATTTTTATTGTAGTATTAAAAAAAGTTAATTAACAAGAGAAACGTTCAAGGAGGTCCATCATTTTTATCAAGACCCGAGGAACAAATCTCAACCATTAATCAATAAATCTAATGGTCAAGATTAATCACATATTTTAAAAAAGAAATTCTCTCTCTCTCCTCGCCGGCCTCGCCAGTCGTCCGGCAAAATGTATCACTCAAGCCACGAGGGGTGTGGTGGCAAAGGCTTGGAGCTCGCCAAACATGCCACCTAGGCATAAAATGATTCCGGCGGAGGTGGCATTCGCCACCGCACCGCATGCTCTAAGGAGACATTTTTATAACTAGATTTTACACATCAAATCAGTTAACAGAAACAGTTTTAGGTTTAAACATAAAGCGTGATTAACTATGCACATGAATTTTTCGAACAAAATTTTAAGGCTGCTGCAGATGAACTGTGAATATAATTTTTTTTATGGTTCATAGCCTAAACAAATTAGGCGTTTAAATAGAACATATCAATTTTCACAAATAAGGGTTGCTGATTAAGGATATAAATTAACTTAAATAAAGAAACTCGATTTTTAATAAATCAAATTTGAAACTCCATAAATTAATACCCCCATAATTACATTCAATAATAACAGAAATTTCCGAAATTTAAGCTGATAAATTAGGATAGTTAAAACATATCCTAAATTATAAAATCATATATTTTAAATCCAGATTTATTTTTTCAAATTTTCAAACCAGATTACGTATTTGAATTTAGAATTTATGATTAATGAATTTAATTTATTTATTAAAAATTCAAAAAAATTATGGAAGCGCCACGTGTCCAGTTGGTGGTCTAGAAAATCGTCATGTGGTCATATAGGCTTTGATTTATTATAGTAGTAGATTAAATAAATAATCGGCGTTGCATCATTAAATCGACACATTAGATGATAACTCTTTTATTTTAAAATTTTCTTTAAAATTCCGTAATATTTGAATCCGGTTTAAGAATCCTAATTCGGATCCATAAATTTAGTCTAGGAATTAATGGAAGAATTTAAATATACTAGGCCTTTACCCGCGGCAATCCGGCGGGAACAAAAGACGAAAATTTTAACTTTACGGGTCGACCCGTTCAAATTGCGTAATAAACAATCCTACTCTATGGGTGTACTCAATAACTCAGCAATAAACCAAAGTTTAATAGTTAGAAATTCCCCTTATAATATAATTAGCATACAACCTCCACTGTTCATTACAATGTAAAAGTTCGTTTATATTTCTAGCCAATCCTAACTCACCATGTACAAAAAGTTACGGATGAAGCTCAACACAAAACGGATTGCTTTGATAACTTTTAAAAGACCCCCTAAAATAGGGTAGGTTTTATAAATATTTATAAATTTTTTAGCTTTTCACCCTATATTATTGTCAAATTTTAGCTTTTAACCCTATATTATCTACAAATGACAAAATAATTATAGATACCGTTTTAATTTAATTTTAATAATACAAAATAAAATATTTATTTTTAAAAGTTTGTCGTATACTTCCTCCGATTCAAAATAAGTGATACACTTTCCTTTTTGGGGTGATTCAAAATAAGTGATACACTTTAAAAAGTTTCCTTATTTGGCAAAAAAATGGGACCCACACCCACTAACTATCTACTTTAACAAAGTGAAATGACCCCTTTACCCTTACTTTTTACTTTTAAACATCATTAACATTACTTTATTCAAAAGGTGTGGGACCCATTCCCTACTAACCATCCAATTAATCTAATTTAAGCATCATTATAATCTTTTGCCTCAAAAACCGTAAAACCTCAAGTGTATCACTTCATTTTGGTGGGTTAACTTCGTCCCACTTGATTTCTCCCACTTTTATTTACCGTTTTTTTAATCTTTCTTTTTAATTTATATTTTTTGCTTTGTGTATTCAAAATCCATTAATTATTATATATATATAAATACGTTAAAATGAACACTAAATCACACGTAACTATATGTATATGTCAGCAATTTTGTTGCTTATATAACCTAGGTTGTTAAAACCTAGGGGTGTAAGCGAGCCGAGCTGTTCGTGAACTACTCGAGCTCAGCTCGTTAAAAGATCGATAAAAACTCGAGTTAAACGAGTTCGAGCCGAGCTCGAGCTTAACTTAGAGCTCGTTTAATAAACGAGCCCGAGCCCGAGCTTCATATTAAGAGCTCATTTAGGCTCGCGAGCCTAAACGAGCTAAAATAGTTGATTATTATAAAAAAAAACTACATATTACGTATTTATCTAATTATGTGTATATATATTATACATATACATATATAAAATATAAAATAATATATATAAAAAAAGATTTACATCATATATTAAATATTATGATTAATTAAAAGATTTATATATTTCGTATATATGGAAGCTTAAATGAGTTTAATCGAGCCGAGCCCGAGCCTAGAAAAATCTAAACGAGCCGAGCTCGAGCTTTACACATAAAGCTTGAAACGAGCCGAGCTCGAGTTCGAGCTCTGTAAAATTAAACGAGCCGAGCTCGAACCTAGTCGAGCTCGAGCTCGGCTCGGCTCATTTACAGCCCTATTAAAACCTAACACGACACGACAAAAATACACGAAACGAAACGAAATTGAGACGAAATTAAAATTTGAATTCGTTTCCGTGTCGTATAAATAAACACGAAGTCGTGTCATGTTCGTGTTTAAAGATTAACACGAAATTGATACGATAGTTATGATTTTGTCGTGTTTGTCGTGTTTTTAGCATGTAATAAGTAAGAAATTTGTATTTTTGTTCTTAATTTTGTGTTGTCGTGTTTATCGTTTTTTAATCGTGTCGTGTTCGTGTTAGCAAAATAAAACACGACTTCGTGTCATGTTGTTTTCGTGTTGAACGAATTCGTGTCGTGTCATGTTACCCAAAAACACGAAACGATAACACGATTTGACAGCCCTAATATAACCCCAGTATATTTACGCTCTAAAAGATGCTGTGCATGTTCTTTTTAGAAAGTTACTAAAAGTCCTCCACTTTTCATTTGTTACACTTACATGTCCCAAAATTATAATCATACGGTTAATATTAATTATTTATAGGCTACGTTTTTAATTTATTTAGAATCGTAAATATATCGATACGATTAACTCATTTTAAATATATACAAAATATAGATATTTACCAATTTGATGAACAATGCCAGAAATATTGATCAATTTTTTTACTTTGATTTTTAAGTTTTAGCAACCAATTTTGAACTTTTTTTCCTTTATTACATTGTAATTAATACATTTTCATTTCCTTGACTTAACCACATTAATGTATTTAAAAGAGGAATTGGTGTCCGCGCTTCGCGACGGGATGAAAATATACATGATGAGGTTAGTAGGGATTAACTATGTATATATAGGTAAATCCCCAAATCCCTAAACATGAAGATCGCCCACGTCACTAATGAGGATGGCCCACAACTCCGCCACTAATGAGCGCCTGTCAAATCATGACCGCCTGTTAAGGATCATGACCGCCTGTTAAAGATTGTCATCGCCTGTCAAGATTGTCAGCGCCTGTCACCGCCTGTCAAGTTATCATCGCCTGTCATTGGAATCGTGCTAACATAATGGCGCTTCATTGCAGTCATAATAGTAAGACGTTACACGATCATTGATGCTGTCATAATGACGCTTCATGATTGCTTTATTGCAGTCATGGGCCAACGTTCCATATACGGCCATATAAATACATGGCCTAACTCATTGTCCTGGACAGACTCGTACACCGATACTGACACTGAGACAGATTAAGAAGTCTAAAACACAGAGATAACATACTCTCACTTTCACCTTCGCACTCAACCTCGATCACCCTAGGTTCGCCAAGAGCTTGTTGGGTTTGCACTGTGATCATCACAGGAGATCCAAGGTTGACGTCGCTTGGTTTTTGTGTTTGACAATCGTTGCTCGAACATTGGCGCCATCCGTGGGACACGTTTTTCAACGGCGTTTCACTTTTCCAAACTTTCACTTTTCTTTTTCCCTTCTCAGTAATCAAACCGTTTCTATGGCGGATACACAGCCATCGCTGGTCACTTCTTCATCGCCATTAATAATCACTACCGTGACTACGACTATACCCGAGGCGGTGATAACCTCGCCTAGTCGTATCATGGAACCATACGTCGATTCTGAGTGGACAATGTCAGATGTCAGGCCAACACGAGGGTATCCCTCTTTAACAAGTCCACTTTTCTCCACAAGGCTGGTTGGATCAAGTTCGTTTACCTCACCACAGCCAGTGACGCCCATCCCTTCATGTCAACCTCTTTTGTCCCACGGGACAAGCTCTCAGGAGGACGGCACGGATCCGGTCAGGCAGCCTGCTTCCAACTTTCCACAGGCCGCTATGCCGGGGGTTCGGGAGGATCCAATTGTGGAGTTACTCCGAAGGTTGGCTCAGAGTACTCAGCCACCACCGCCTCCTCCACCACCTACTTCATCGGACCTATTGTCTCAGTTGGTGGCGGCGTTGCGCCCAGCACCGCAGCCAACGGTTGTTCAACCGGTAGATCCGTTGTCACAATTATTGGAGCAGTTAAGACAACCACCCATTCACACCCCACCACCACATCCACCACAGGACACATCTAATGACATGCTGCGCGTGTTGCAAGCACTCGTGTCCGCAGCCGTACCACCCCGAACGGCCACTATGCCTTTGTCGGTGGTTAGTTCGAAGTTCTGTGACTGGGTGGCCAGATTTCCACTTCCTGACAAACAAAAAATTCCGTCCATCGTTGGTACTTACGACGGTACACGGGATCCTGATGACCACCTTGCTCTTTTTGAACAGGCCATTATGACAGAGAAATGGCTAGACCCAGTCGCTTGTCACATGTTCCCTGGCACGTTGCAGGGTTTCGCCCGTGATTGGTTTGCTGACTTACCGGAGAGGAGTATTCAAGACTTTGCAGATCTAAAGGCTAAATTTGTAACTCACTTTGTCCAGCAAAAGAAGCAGCAGAGAACTCATATCGAAGCACATTTACTGCGACAAAGGGAACGCGAGGGGTTACGCGACTTCATTCAGCGTTATACGCAGGAGTGCCAGAAAATTGTCGCCTTACCCGAAAGTCAGCAAATTTCGGGCTTTACTCTCTCCCTGCTTCCAGGACAACTGCAAGAAAAGTTAATCAAGAGAACTCCAATTACTTTCAAAGAAGCCACGGACAGGGCATATGACTATCTAAGGTCAAAAGAAACTGTCTCCCTGACAAGAGAGGTAGGTGGCAAGTCATGGACCGACACGTCAGATCGCAGGCATGATGCTCTAACTGGTGACCATCAACGAGATGAAAGGAGCAACCGGAGGTTTGGCCCATACGATAAACATCCGTCTGAGCGTGCTCTCAGCAAAACACCAAAAGAAATCTTGATAACAGAGCAGGTGTGCGCTACCTTCACACCTCCACCCCAGATGGAGCATAGGTCAGGTACGAAGAACATGAATAAATACTGTGATTTCCATGAAGATCATGGACACGACACGAATGTCTGTAGAGAGCTAAAAAGGGAAATCAGGCGGCCTTTGGAAGAAGGCAAACTAGAACACCTTGTCTCTGGCGCTAAGCAGCAAGCAAATAAACCTCCACTTAAGAAGAGTTATGCTTGGCAAAAGAAGGGGGAGGACACAGAACATCCTGGACCACCTGATGGCCATATCCTCATGATACATGAGGGAGCCAATATTAACTGACCTATCAAGGTGCGATAGTCTTTACTGTCATTTTTTCCTTTATGTTTTCAATACATGTTTCCAAGCACATGGAATGTCATGGTCATGCATGAAACTGGCGATAATAACATTTGGTCTGATCTTGTATCCCAATATTATCTCACAATATCATTTTTCTATGGTTTTTGCATAAACAAATAAATATTGAAGTAAGGATTCAATACAAAAAGCATACGGCCACAATAGACATCTTAGTCTAAAGCCAAACATGCACTTTCATTACGTACAATGTTACAACTTGAGCACGCATGTGCATGTACACAACTAAGAACATAGTTCAATACAACATGTATGAAGCCAAGAAAGACAACCTTGTCTTGCCAAATAATATACAATCATACTCGTCTTTTAATCTACTTGATAAAAGATAAGCACTTCTCACTGGGAAGCGACAATCCTCGCGAGTAAACAAAGTAAAGGTTAACCAACAAAAGTGCCATTGGCACAGTGTCACAGGCACAATATGAAGCATACATCAGAGATACCCAAATCTACCCAGGTCATTGGCATACAAAGGCATCATGAGCTCTCAAGAAAGTGTCGTACGAACAATCAAATATACACACTGTCATGCACACCCAAGACGGTGTCATAGACACAACATCCATAATAAAAAGATAAAAACAAAAATGTGTTATTGGCTTGATCATCCAATAAAACATTATTTTTCAAAGCAAAGCATTGGGCAAGCAAGTACGTACTGTAAGGTAGCGAGCAACTCAGCTAAAGCCTGCAGCAAACGACATACAATAACAGTTAGGAAGAACAAAATAATCTGCCGGTCAGAGGCTAGTCGCCAGTCAAGGGCTACATAAACCTTATCTCAAATAACTAATTCTAGCAATAACCGAATTTGAGTGTTCAGCCTGAATAAAACACAAAATCCTTAACATAGATAACAACCAAAGCTTGCGTGTACTAAATTGCAAGGGTAAAGGAGCAAAACCGCCGGTCCACTCCTCCACCCTAAAACCGCCGGTCTCCTTAGCTAACCCTAAACATCGGTTTAAACCCTAAACCGCTGGGCTCGCCTACTCCGCCGGGCAAAGCAGCAGTCGGTCACCTTGCACAGCTGTCCTGCATCGACGCCGCCGCCTGTAACTGCTTGTACCGCCGGTCAGCTGCCGCCCGCTTGTACCGCCGGTATGCTGTACCGCCGGTCAGCTGCCGCATGTACCGCCGGTCTCGTCAAGCTTGTACCGCCGGTTTCACAAAGCTTGTACCGCCGGTCCCTTCGCTCCTGCCGATTGCCTTTGCGTCGGATTGTTCTGCGTTACCGGTCCAACTTGCGCCTGCGCTGCCGGATTCGCCGCCGCCGGTCAAAAGTCTAAACAGCCGGTCACATTGCGCGGCCTGCGTCGCCTAACCTACCCGCCGCATAAACCGCCGGTCGTAGCCTTAAACCGTCGGCAAACCTAAAAAACCGCCAGTAATGTACAAAAAAGGCGAGCGCCGGTCTGCCTTGGGCAGCCGGTCCAGCACCTCGTCACCGCCGGTCTCCGCCGGTTTGAGCGGCCTTTACTCGAAAAAAAAAAAAATAAAAAATAATAATAATAATAATAATAATAATAATAATGGCGACAAAGACAGAGAACTTACGGTACTGATAGTTACGACTTGCAAACCGATGTTTTGGCAAATCGTAACTCGGGGGCATGATGAGGTTAGTAGGGATTAACTATGTATATATAGGTAAATCCCCAAATCCCTAAACATGAAGATCGCCCACGTCACTAATGAGGATGGCCCACAACTCCGCCACTAATGAGCGCCTGTCAAATCATGACCGCCTGTTAAGGATCATGACCGCCTGTTAAAGATTGTCATCGCCTGTCAAGATTGTCAGCGCCTGTCACCGCCTGTCAAGTTATCATCGCCTGTCATTGGAATCGTGCTAACATAATGGCGCTTCATTGCAGTCATAATAGTAAGACGTTACACGATCATTGATGCTGTCATAATGACGCTTCATGATTGCTTTATTGCAGTCATGGGCCAACGTTCCATATACGGCCATATAAATACATGGCCTAACTCATTGTCCTGGACAGACTCGTACACCGATACTGACACTGAGACAGATTAAGAAGTCTAAAACACAGAGATAACATACTCTCACTTTCACCTTCGCACTCAACCTCGATCACCCTAGGTTCGCCAAGAGCTTGTTGGGTTTGCACTGTGATCATCACAGGAGATCCAAGGTTGACGTCGCTTGGTTTTTGTGTTTGACAATCGTTGCTCGAACAATACACATAATCAATAATCGAAAATCTTAAAACAGAAGCACCGTTCCTATAATATAACGACTTATTGCACTGAATGCATTGAATTCATTCATTTAATATAAGAAATTCTAAGCTAAATTAAAATTTGAAACACGATACATAACTGAATGCCTGAATTTATCCTCGTATAAAACTCCACTGTCTTTAAGACATAAAGCATGAAATCTTTCTGCAATATCTCCTATTGGCTGAAAAGTTGACAACACACTTTATTTAGAATTAAAATAAAATAAAAATAGATTTAAAACCAATGAGGGAAAAACAGTACTTTAACAACGTTTTCATGTTCTTCAACAGGTGCAAGATCTAACGCATCATTTTCATTTTCAATTCCAGGTGGTCCTTCAATAGCCAAAAGATCTCCAACAGTATCACCATCAACTTCACCATTAACCCCGTTGACTTCAGTCAACTCTTGACCATGGTTAGTGGTTGGGATCTTGACCATGGTTAGTTGACTCACTGGTGGTGGTTCGTTTGCGGGCTGCTGATCTGTCACCACTAAGGCATTATAAGCCTGTTGTTGGGCCTGCAATTTGATAGCACTTAATTCTGCTGTATCAGCTTCAGTATCTTGAGCTTTTTTTTTTATTAATGATGACTAGAAAAAAATCACCAAAATTAATTAATGTAACTAGCATATAAATTATAGATTATTAACCTTAATTAACATACCTCACATTCTGGAAATTTGGGCATTTCGGCTAGTATATCCATTAAAGCTGCACCTTTCTTACTTAAAAACATTGTTAATACAAAAAACAACCTAAAAGCACTTGTTTCGTGCTTTACCAACAACATCATTCAACATATGTAATCATTAAATTTAAGAGAAAAAATATTTTAGAATTTATTTATAAAATGTGATAACTGTAATATAACAATCAAATGTAAATTGTTGTATCCTAATTAATTTAATATGAAAACAATATGGATCAATTTTGACCCGTTTGACATGTTCCAACTGTTTGACCTGATTCTTTTTAAGTGATTTTTTATATATCATTTACATTTGTTAATAGAATATATAAAAAAATTACATGCTACACATACAAATATTAATATGTACACATCAATGTCAGTAATGCTTTTTCATTTGCTGGAGGATGACCCATCAGTTGCTAATGCATTAGTATATTCGTTTTCATCTATAAAGCTAATTGTCGAGTTGATGAAAAGCAATGTGATGATCCCAACAAAATCCTAGCGACAATCTTCATATAGTTATTTAAAAGAAAAAAACATAAATGATAAATCCTCATGAAGTTAATAGTATAGAGAGTTTTTACCTTGCAATTTCCACAAATATGTCAAAGGATCATATCTTCAGTTTCATTAAAATATTCCATTTTTATTTCTCAAATCTTTCACCTTTTGAGAATCTAATTCAAAAAAAAAAATTAAAAAAATAAATATGAAACTAATACTAATATTCAAAATCATAACGTAAGAGTTGAATTTTGAATTTAATCATAAATTAGTACTGAAATTAGCAGATTCATTTTCATCTATAAAGCTAATTTTCGAGTTGATGAAAAGTAATATGATGATCCCAATGAAATCCTAGCGACAATTTTCATATAGTTACTTAAAAGAAAACATAAATGATAAATCCTCTTGAAGTTAATAGTATAGAGTTTTACCTTGCAATTTCCACAAATATGTGAAAAGATCATATCTTCAATTTCATTAAAATAATTCATTTTTATCAAATCTTCACCTTTTGAGAATCTAATTCAAAAGAAAATTATAAAAATATATGAAAGTAGTACCACTATTCAAAATCATATAGTAAGAGTTGAGTGGAATAAACTTCCCTTTTTAAACGTACACAATCAACTATGGTACTCAGTTGGCGTTCAAATTGTTTCAAATGCCTAAACACCGAAACAAAACACAAAAAAGTTAGTTTTTCATGCTTCAAAAACACATAATCACATTATTCATATACGTACGTAATTAAACTTTATATTCTTCATCATCAAATAAAAATCTATATATGAGATGTGAAACTAATGAGAAGCGATTAAATATTTGATTCACAACACTATACATATTTGAGCAATACGTTTTATATATGTTTTGAATTAACGTTACAAAAGTAAAAATGTAACACCCTGAGACCCGGCCTAGTATTTTATTACTTTCGGTAAATAATATTTTAGTGTTTATTATTTTATATTATTTTATTTGAATTAATTGTATTTTTAACCATGGGGTTAAAAATTAGAAATACTGAAATATTTAAATATTAAAATGATTTTTATATATTTGGGTTCACTTTTGAACCAAGGTTCCAAAAATATCTTTGTTGTTAAAATTCGAGTTAGTTAGGTTTAAATTAATTAACTGCGAACTAGACTTTCAGTATTATACAGTGCATAAATGAAAAATCAAATTTTTGGACCTTGTAAGGACACGTGTTTTATTATGGTGTGTTTTAAACCTTGACTCACCTTATTTTCATGCAAAAGTCGACACCCACACACACACTCTCACACACTTGATGGTGTTTTAGCCAAAATTGAAGAGTAACTCTAGAATTTTGATTTCTTCTCTGTGATTTTCGGATTAAAGCAAGGATAAGGCAATTATCTTCTTCTTAAAAGTTAGGGTTTCATGTTCTTGATGTAGGGGATGAACTAGGGTTCTTGTGTTAGTGAGTTTTCATGAAGTTCTTGTTGAATCATGTTGGAAATCCGAAATTGATGCATGATTTGGTGTTTATTTGAGTTCTTGTAAGTTATATGTGTATAATTGTTAGTTGTAGCTCTCTTGGTGAAGCTTCCATAAAAGCTTCATCAATGGTGTTCTTGGGTAGAAGGTGGATCTTCCCCAATTTGATGAATTATGTATTTTGGTGTTCTTGAAGTTTGGTTAGGTTAAATATGCATGTTAGAAGTGATAATTGTTGTATATGTTTGATTGTAACATGAATTGGTTGCTTTTGATAGATTAAAAGTAGTGTTTGGGTGAAATTTGTAAAATATCCCGTAAGCACAAAAAAAAAGACAGATTTTGACCATTTTGTAAAAATCATATAAAATCAACCGTAACTCCGTTTTGGGCGTGCGACCAGTCGTTTCGAAGGTCTATGAGTCTAATTTAATTATATATTATTTTCCTGGATTGAAATGATAAGAAAAGTACTCAGAATACTGAGTTAGTAACAGGTGTGCGAATATGTCTTTTTCGGGTTAAACTTGTATTGATAATTGTTGGGTGTTTCAAAGTAAAAATAGTTAACATGAAGTTTATTATAAATTGATGTTTAGATGTTAATTGATGTATTGGTTAAGGATTTGGGGAGTATTATGATAAATTGTTCGGTTTTGACCCGTTTGGGCCTATATGCTAAATTTGGATTGAAAATGCATTTGGGTATATTCTTGACTTTAGAAGTCTAAATACTATAAGTTGGGAAGTTGTAGATTTACAAGACATAAATTAAGTAGTGTCAAAGTTATTTTATGAGTTCTCGACCCGTTTGTGTATTATGTGTCAAATTGGTGAAATATAACTTTTGACTTGGTAATTGTTTGGCAATCTTGAAGTTAAATAAGATGACCATATGAGAACTTTTATATGCATCTTAACATGTTTGTAATGGAGGTGTTGTTGATGAGAAATATTAGTTTTGGAACTTATATTGACTATTGTGATTATTTGGCAAATTCAAGTTACTAATTCGGTATTCATTTTGTACAGGAAGTGGGGAGCAAACTCAGTGATATAAGACAACTGAGTTTGGACAGATTGCGGTGCTAAGGTGAGTGGATTTAGCCTTCAATCTATATGTGTACAATATGGTAGAAAATTGTCACTTGAGTGAAAATGGATCAGATCATTTTAGAGATCTCTAATTTTTGGATTAGCATTGCGAGTTTTGGAAACCAATGGAACAGAACATTTTAGAGATCTCGAATATTAGGATTAGCAATGCGAGTTTCCTGCTTAGCATTGCTAACTCGGAAACTAGCTATGCTAATTCCCACTTTGACGCGAACTTTGCCTGGTGCAGAATTTTGTTGTGATTTTTGTGGTTTACTTCTTTGATGCCTAGTTGATTGTGATTTTTGTGGTAGTTTTGAGTAAGTGGATATGTGCACATAGATTAAGATTAGGGACAGCCTGCTGGATAGGGGCTGGTTATTGAGTTTAGGGACAGCCTGCTGGATAGGGGCTGGTTATTGAGATTAGGGACAGCCTGCTGGATTGGGGCTGGTTATTGAGTTTAGGGACAGCCTGCTGGATATGGGCTGGTTATTGAGTTTAGGGACAGCCTGCTGGATAGGGGCTGGTTATTGAGATTAGGGGACAACCTGTGGTTAGGGGCTGGGCATCGTTAGCTATTGGCGATAGTCTTAAGACTTCTTTTGCATTCGTTGTATAAGGGGACTTAATACTATGTCAAGTAGCTTAGGGCTTCCGATAAACCTTGTGGCAAAAGGGTTGTGGTTCGACGGGACCGCCCGTCCTCTAGGATAACTGAGTAGACCTTAGAAGTTGTGGTTACCGTTTGTGTGGTTGCGGTTTATGGTGATAGAAAATGTGAATTTATATCAGTTGTTCTATTATATATTGTTGATTAAGTTCATTCACTTAGCTGTTAGCTAATCCCTCCCCCGTTGACTCTTTTGCAGGTTCAGTTGTTGGGCGGGTCAAGGGGTGCTTGTTAGGAATGGTTGACCAATGGTTGCTCTGATAGTGTTTTGTATTCGAGCCATTTTTATAGTAACACGTTAATCCGTTTTGATGTTTTGATTAACATTATGTTGAAGTTGTATTTTCTAAAATGACTTAACTTAATAGGGGTTGAATATTACGCTTCCGTTATATAAAAAAAAAATAAAATGGGCTTTGAATTTGCGGTGTTACAATAAATACTGGGTGTAATATGTTGGAATATGCTTCACGCGTATAACATATAGTTATATTGCTAGTTGTTTGTGAGCCTAAAGGGTCACACACTTAAACACTTAACACCATAAGATATATAGTGTAATTAGGGTAATTACATTATATATTAATATAAGCTACATGCTTGTATATAATATAGTTTAATATTAATTGTTAATATTAAAACTTTATTGTGGGCAAACTAGAAGAAACAAAAGCTAGGGACTAGAGTGCAAATAAAACAAATGTTGTTTTGGAAATCATTAAAGGGTGTTTATGGCACCATTAAAGACACATAATGGCTCCATAAATTCTCCCTCTTTTCTCCTCTTTTGGCCATCCCCTACACACAACCTTTCTAAGGTTTTTGTTTCGTTTTGCTCTCAAGACAAGGACTAGCATCCTTCATTTGGTGTTCTTGCAAGTGTTGTGTGGATTACTTTTAGAGGTATTCCTATTGAATACTTGGTTTCAATCCATCACCAACTCCATCCGATTCCTACAAGATCAAAGGCTTCAAGGGTATGAAATGTTCATCCAATCTCTTTGATTTATTTATTAGTTTAATTGTATGATTTAATATTAGATCCGTTCATGGTGATTAAATCTTTCCGCTGCGTTTTGGTTCTTGTTTTAACCGAAAATCACCATTAGTGGTATCACGAGTCATTATATTAATCATATAATTAGCTAGATTTTGTGACAAGTGGCAAAAACCAAGTTTTTTTGGTGTTTTTTTGATCCCGATCGGAAGAAGAAAAAAAACCCCACGGGTTTTGTTTTTTTTTTTTTTCTCGATTTTTTAAATTAAATAAGTGGGTTAAAATATGGTATTTTTGGAACCCTATTGTCACTTGTTACAAAATCAAATCAAAAAAAAATTAATCTTGTTATTGTTTTTTTTTATTATTTGGCTTGGAATTTAATTTTTAATTCCATTTTGTTGATATGGCAAAACATGTATTTTTGCCATATCCCAAGCCAAAGCCTTGTCAATTGTTGCTTGTTTGTGCAAACCGATGAAAGCCTAGACCGTTTGTGAATGAATGTGGTTGATGTTTGGTTGTTTGGTTGTTTTGGGAAAAGCCTTGTTTTTTGGCTTAATTGTTGTAATTTGTTTCATTTTTTTTTTCTTTTATTTTTGGTGCCATTTTTGGGGCAATTTGTAATGTAAAAGTAATAGAATAGATTGTACTTATTTTATCTTTTTATTGTAAATTGTTGACAAAAAATATTGAAGACTAATGAAGAAAACAACAAATTTCCGTCACAAAAGCGAGGGCTGTACGAAAACAGGTTTTCCAGAGGCATACGGACTCCGTTTTGGGCGATTCAAAAGCCTAAAATGCTTGCAAAGTCGTGGGCTACAACTTTCCAGAAGGCCGGGAAGACCAACGACGACTCCTTCAGTGACTTTTCGGGCTTCAAAGTCTGCTGGAATTTTCTGGCAGATTACACTTTTTCACAATTTTGGGTTCTACTTGCTCAAGAATGTCTTGGAGCAAGTGGGAGCCCATTGGGTTTATGTAGGCCCGTTTGGGTTCATGTTGGCCCGTCCCCTAGTTTGACCCTTCGGTCCGTCGTGATGACTCACGTGACCGAACCTAGGATTTCATCGGTTGAGGTTTGCACCAAATTTGTTGCATGTTTTATTTATGTTTGTGGTTGTTTTCTTTTCCTATTAGATACAAGTAAATAAAACAATTAAAAATGTTTTTTTGACACAAACATTAAAACATCCAAACATTTAATCATCGATAATTACTAGTTAATCATTGATGATTAAACCTTTAATCTAAAATTGTTTTGAGATTAAACTAAGTTTAAATATGATTTGAAACTTAAAATAATAGTTAATCATTGATGATTAAACCTTTAATCTAAAATTGTTTTGAGATTAAACTAAGTTTAAATACGATTTGAAACTTAAACCTTAATAATCGTTAAATGTTTTTACCGTTTATTAAACGACTTATGAAGTGATATGAATGAAGTACATGATTCATTCATATCTTAATAAAATTTTATTAATTAAAATTTAACATACCTAAAATTTAAGTCACGCCGTCCAATCGGTTGTAAATCACTTGCTTCTATTTTTGAATTCACGTGAGACGTGGTTTGAATCTAGATCCGAGGTCATTATTCTCTACGCGTGAGACCTAGAGCTATTTTGACATGATTTCACATTGGATGACTTAATCGAGTTAACGGTGAGACCTTGACTCGAGGCGACGATGCGACAAACATGCCAGTTGACCCTAGATGCTTGTTCACTAGGTGCCATGAAGTCCCATACCTCTAAGAGTTGCACTTGTAATGCAATTGTTGATCGTCACCTACCTATTGGATCTATCACCTCTAGCAGATCAACTGATGCGGTGATAGAAGCTCAATGGGATCTTAGCTTTTAATTAAAATTAATTGGGTAGTTAATTGATTAAAAGAAATTATTATTGAAAATACTATTTTTTGAACTTTGGTTGTTATACAGATAACAACAACATCAAAACCTAAGTATCTCCACTCAAAAATCAGTTCTTGAAAACTGAAACTGACTAATATCAACTTTATCTTCTGATATCGAATTCTAAGGATTGTCCTTAGAGATGAGAAAGTTGATACACCTATAAGAGGCCTTACCTGAGGCACCTCCTGTCAGTGATTCTGCTGCTGTTCGTCAAGCCTTTACCGAAACGTTTAATGAACACCAAGAAGTTGCTACTCATATGCTTGTGAGCATGAACCCCGAGATTCGAAAGTACTTCGAGGAACTCACAGCATATGACATGATAAGCGAGTTGAAAATGATATTTCAACAAAAGGCAGAACTTGAACTGTTCAAAACAGTTAAAGCATTCCATGCTTGCAATCAGGAGGACGGCCAATCAGTTAGCACTTACATCTTGAATATGCAATGCTATCTTGATCCAATGGAACGTCTTGGTTACCCCTTACCACAAGTTCTTGGAATGAGCTTGATTCTTACCTCACTATCCAAGGACTATGACCAGTTTGAAAAGTGTTTTAAAAGTACATAGCATGGGGAAGACAATCGTTGAACATGCTATGGTAAAACTGGTTGAGCAAGGGTTACCCAATACTTTTCTTGCAATCAGGGAAGGTAAACCGCAAGCACAAGGCAAGAGTCTAGGTAAGGGTAAGCTAGTTTACTTTTCCAAACCTACGATTCCCCCACCTGCTAAAAAGGAGCACCCTGCAAAGGATATTTCTTGCCATCATTGCGATGAAACTGGCCATTGAAGGAGGAATTGTCCTGCCTACGTGGCAGAGTTGATGAAGGACAAATGTGTTCTAGTTAGCACATTAGGTATCTTCATTATAGAACTCTATACTTTTCGTGATAAATCTTGAGTGTATGACACTAGTTGTGGAACTCACATTTACACAAATGTGCAAGATTGAATGTGAAGTAGAAAGCTAAATGAATGGAAGCTGTGATCTTATCCTTCCTAATGCGTTAATTATTGTTTTGAACAATTATCAATTACGCATTGTTTAGCTTTATCGTTTGTTGAATAATGGATTATGATATTTTGTTTTATGAAAAATAACATTTTTTTATAACTATTCATTGTAATAGTATGTTTGAAATTAATATGCATGATCCTAATTCAAACGATAGTTCTATATACAAATGTAGCACTCAAGAATCCAAATTGGTTTGGATTCTACTTACCTAGATCATCGTCATCTTTTCCACATAAACAAGAAACGCATTTTGATACTAAAACTCGACGGGCTTCTTTACAAATGATTATGAATCATTTAAAATGCCTCTCTTGTATATTATGGAAAGATAACAAGAAAGCTTTTCTCCCAAGTTGGCGAAAGAGCTACAAATCTACTTGGACTCATACATACTGATGTATGTGGCCCTTTTAGAACTAAGACTAGGGAAGGTGCCACCTACTTTCACTGATGATATCATTCGATGTGGTTATGTTTACTTGATTAAACATCAACATGGAAGCTTTAATGATATCAGTCGCTATGGTTATGTTTACTTGATTAGACATAAACATGAAATCTTTGAAACGTTCAAAGCTTTCTAAAGTAAAAGTAGAAAATCAACTTAGCAAGACAACAAAGGCTTTCAGTCCTGATTAAGGATGAAAGTACATGAGTCAAGAGTTTCCGGATCATCCCTCACATCGTGAGATTGTCTCACAATTCACTCTTTCATACACTCCACAAGATAATGGTGCGTCTGGAAGGAGATATCGGACCCTGTATGACATGGTGCGATCTATGATGAGTCCTACTACTCTTACACTATCCTTTTGAGGGGCATGCACTGAAGTCTGCTGCTCGAATACTTGATATGGTTCCGACCAAAAGGTTAAAAAGACACCATATGAGATATGGCGTGGGAAAGTCCCAATTTGTCTTACTTGAGGATCTGGGGTTGTGAGGATCTCGTGGAACGAGACATGCCGAACAAACTTGAGCCCATATTTATCAAGTATATCTTCAATTACTATTTTACTTCCCAACTGAGAACAAATGGTTGTTACTCGGTATGCTGAGTTTCTTGAGAACAGTCTCATTTCACAAAGCAAGTGGGAGCACTATAGACTTTGACAAGAATCAAAGTGAAGATACACAACCTTCTGGTAACACTAGCAAATATCATTCTGAGGCTGGACATATAGATGTTGGACCACATGATGATGTTGTTCCCATTCATAGATCCGCAAGGACACTTCATGCACCTGAACGATATAGATTTATGTCGATGCTGAGGAGCAAGTTTCGAGGATCATTATGAACCCCCTAACTATCAAGTTGCATTATCGAATTTTGAATTCGAAAAATGACTTGAAGCTATGAATGCGAAAATAAAATCCATGAGAGACAATCAAGTTTTGAACTTAGTTGATCTTTCTCAAAACAGTAAGACTGTTGACATGGATGAAAATATACACACCTATAAATCTCTCATAGTAGCAAAAGGTTACACTCAATCCTACTGGATTGACAATGATGAAACCTTCTCGCCTGTTACTAAAGACATTAGGATTCTTATAGCCAAAGTAGTGTACTATGACTATGAAATTTGGTTGATGATGAAATCAAAACGTTTGTTTCACCTAAAACCCAAACTGAGTATGTGTATATATGAAAGCTAGTGGGAGCGTTGTCGTTTCTCAAGTCATACATGTTGATGACATGTCACTCATGTGAAACAATATACCATGCTACAAGATGAAAATCCTGGCTTGGAAAATGTTTCGACATGATGGATTGTAGGGACACGACATACATACTTGAAGTAAAGATCTATAATGATAGATCAAAGCGGTTAATTGGTTTAAGTCAAAGTGCTTACATTGACAAAATTCTAAATGGTTTAGAGTGGTACTCCCAAACGAGGAAGTCCTCGTATGCCACACAATGTAAACTTGAGTGAGACTCAAGGACCTTCCACACCTGATGTGGTGAAGCGGATGAATGTAATCCCCTATGAATCGGCTATTGCATTCATCATGTACGCTGTAAGGAGCACTAGGCCAAATGTAACGTCCTTAGGGGACCTTACTAGAAAATACCAACATAATTCATGAGAGGTCACTGGATTGCTGTTAAGAACACATTGAAGTATTTTAAAGTACTGGAGATATGTTTCTTGGTCATGGTGGAGATACTGAACTGAAACTAAGTATACTTGCTATACTTATGTTGGTTTTGAAATAGGACGTGATGACGCTAGATCCTATTTACGAAGGTTCACTACATTCGAATGATTTATCGAGATATGTGAAATTCGTACACTTAAAGTTCAAACAGATAACTAACTAGCTGACGCTTTATCGAACTCAATGTCTTGTACCAAACATCTTGAATATGAATGGAACATTGGACTTCGACAAGCTAGTAGTTTCATGTAAATCTGTTTTAGTATTTGGATAATGGAACTGTGAGCAGTTTATATTGGAATAAATTGATATATTTGATATGATCGTTTTTATATGAATATCTACTGTGTTCTATATTTGCATGTTTATATCCTTGAATATTTACTGTGTTTTATATTCTAAATTGTCCATTGTCATATTGATAATATGGGAATATTATTAAGACAAATCTGAGGGCATTGATGACATTATCTTAGTATGACTAAGGATGATGAAATCAAACTCACATGTCGCTCATAACGATGCACGATTGGACTGACCCAAACTATGAGAAATCACTTCTTGGATTTATGTCACAAGTGAATCTCACAAAGGCTTTGTCACTTATCCTCTGACTTGAGATGCAAGTTGGTTTGTGTATGTAGAGGGGCAAACTTTGATGTGGTTAAACGCTGACCTGAATAAGGCTGCTATAACAACCATTATCGGGTTTATCATTAAGCATATGACAGACACGTGCAGTCAATATAGAATTTGTTCCTTCACATATGTGGATTAGATACTACTGGGCCCCTCGATGATTTTGAATAGATGTATGTGTGGCCACACCCAAAAGGTAATCAAGATGAATCTTGATTGGTTTTGGTAACCTATTTCATTATATAGATCGAGAAACAGAATCGTTGAAGTTTTAGATTGACATTGATCCTTGTCTAAAATTCAACATAGTATCAGTAACAAAAGGATAACTGCTTGAAAAACTTTGAACAAAGATTTTATGAAACTCCTCATATACTCCTAGGGGCATTGGCGGGTTGCTAGACTCTAACCTTTGCTTGTATAACTACTTGATGTTATCACGTGCGCAAGTGGGAGCTGTTGGAATATGCTTCACGCGTATAACATATAGTTATATTGCTAGTTGTTTGTGAGCCTAAAGGGTCACACACTTAAACACTTAACACCATAAGATATATAGTGTAATTAGGGTAATTACATTATATATTAATATAAGCTACATGCTTGTATATAATATAGTTTAATATTAATTGTTAATATTAAAACTTTATTGTGGGCAAACTAGAAGAAACAAAAGCTAGGGACTAGAGTGCAAATAAAACAAATGTTGTTTTGGAAATCATTAAAGGGTGTTTATGGCACCATTAAAGACACATAATGGCTCCATAAATTCTCCCTCTTTTCTCCTCTTTTGGCCATCCCCTACACACAACCTTTCTAAGGTTTTTGTTTCGTTTTGCTCTCAAGACAAGGACTAGCATCCTTCATTTGGTGTTCTTGCAAGTGTTGTGTGGATTACTTTTAGAGGTATTCCTATTGAATACTTGGTTTCAATCCATCACCAACTCCATCCGATTCCTACAAGATCAAAGGCTTCAAGGGTATGAAATGTTCATCCAATCTCTTTGATTTATTTATTAGTTTAATTGTATGATTTAATATTAGATCCGTTCATGGTGATTAAATCTTTCCGCTGCGTTTTGGTTCTTGTTTTAACCGAAAATCACCATTATAATATGAAAAGGATGTAGAAAATGGAATTGTAGGGTCCGTTCAATACGTTTTAATGTATGTTGGGTAAATAAAAAGCTATAAGTAAGCTTGTATTGTAATAATTGAATAGGTTCATTTGGTTCAATTGTATGGAACTCAATTGCTAAATTATTTTGAATTTGGTTCAATGGCTAAATTTAATTGCCCATCAACAATAGTAATAACCTTAAATTTAATACTACGAGGCAACATGGTCAGTGCGATGCACGAGCTTTGTTCATGATAAAACGTTATTTGAAGGTAAATCGTATACATTATATCGGTGTAACGGACAAAGTACTAAAAGCAAGATCGCTAACATGTTTAGATTGATTGCGACTAAATAAGCAAAGTTTTTTGCAGGAAAATACAAAGTAACAAAACCATTATCGTTCTTATTAGCGCAACAAAAAACATGTTATTCATTTCATATAAGTTATACTATAAAGAACTTCATGGTTTATCTTTTAATGCCAGACTTCTAATTGTCGGTTAGTACCTTTTATAAAATTAAAATATAAATTAGTAACTATATGAGTTTGATCCGAAATCCACAAACTCAATTTAATTTAATATGATTACAAAAGTTAAATAATTTATTTCTTTAATAAAATGAGGTAAGATATTATCTCTACTATATTATAAAGCATTTACCATTTCTATAATTAGCAAGGCTGAAAATTCAGCCAACACACTTGCTAATTATGGAAACAATGAGTCTTATATAAAAAAGTGTAGTGCTGGGTTTCGAACAAGTAACCTTCAAGATACAAGCATAACGCCCAAACCAGCTGGTCCACAAGCAGATTTGTTTATCAGTCTAAACTTCTAAATATTAAATGGCTGGACAATCTTGGCGGGCATCAACATTTTAGTAGGCCCATGTATTTGGTCCATTTGGCGATTGGCAAAACGAGTCGTCATCCTTACGTGCACAGACTCTGTCCAACTCCTCTTCTCTGGGTCTAACCAGTCGATTCGATTCCTACCTTGATTTCTTCACATTTCACCTTCCCGATTACCCACACCTACACTCTCCTCATCTTCGCAGTCGTTTCAGTTCACCACCTGCAATGTTTGAATCGGGACACAACACGTCGTTTCTTCTTCACCACAAATAAATTCAAATTCATGTCTATATTTCTCTTAAAAATGGGGCGATCTTTCTGGGTTTTTCCACAAGTCGATCGAAACCCACATATATTTTTCTTTATTGTGGATTTGGTGCTATCTGTTCTTTAATTTTATAGATTAGGGTTTAATCAATTTATTCAATTTGCAAACCATGGATTAGTTGAAGGCATATTCACATGTATTCTTCTTAAATAAATTTTTTCCAATAAATAAAGATCGTTATTT
Source organism: Calendula officinalis (assembly GCA_963853835.1). NCBI lineage: Eukaryota > Viridiplantae > Streptophyta > Magnoliopsida > Asterales > Asteraceae > Calendula > Calendula officinalis. The sequence goes on from OY970823.1 coordinate 88,357,777, forward strand.
TCAGGTAAAACATGGAAAAGTTTGTGCCCAAGCTGGTTTATGTTTCTCCAATGGTGCTCAGTATGTCAGGTAACCTTCATATCAGTTTTGTTCCCATTATACGTCTCAATGATTATTTTGATACAACAACTACTTTTCTAAATGATTTATTTTCTTGTTTGTCGTTCAAAATTGAAACAGTGGTTGAGAATTACAACGGGGACTTGAAGATGCAGGGTTTTGTGAAGTGTGTCAAATGGCTGTTATGTGGTTGCAAAATTAGCTAAGATAAGTTGAGACTAAAGAAGCAGTGGTAAGATGTCATTCTTTATTTTTACTTTGTTATGCCATGCCCTTGGATAAGGTACTTCATGATTTTAATGATTGATTTAAATAATAATGCTTTTAACAATTTTAGTTAATAATGGGGGAATTGCTATTGACCTAACTATTTGTGTTGTAGTTCAATGAAGATGTACGGCTTCCCTTTGTAAAGAAGTTTAAAACCATTATATCCCGGTGAGGTAATACTCATTGCAATTTTTTATATATCTCACTTATTATTTTGATTTTTTATTGACATCTAAGCTAGATCTTTTTATTGTCTATAGGCATTGAATATAATACGGGGAAAAGATCTTTTCTTGGTTATGGATTCCATCTTTAGAAGGACAATATGTTGATGTTTGATGAACATGCAATTGTATGTAATGGTTGATGTTGCTTCAAAGTGTCTTCTATACGAGGGTACAGTTCGTCCTGACGTTAAATTCTTGTTAGAACAGTTGCACCACTTCAAAAACATATAGAGGTAAGATACAGTTTTGACATGTTTATTTATGAACCTAATTGAATACAATTTCAATCCGTTTTGAATATGTAGGTTGCATCACATTTGTTAATGGGTCTGCCAAAAACACTATTTGTTGTTCCAACCGTACTTTCTCCACTTTGGAAAGCATGTGCACGAATTGGCGTACATTATATTTTGTTGAAAACAGGGTATAGAAATGAAGAGGATGCTGAAAATGAGGTCTGCATAAATTTTATCTATCGTTTTTTTTATATTGTTCCTAAGATCTAAATTTTAATTATTAATCAACTGCATGATTTATAATTAATTATGTTTAATTTTGTAACGAAACTGACATCTCAAGAATGTACACAACATGTGCAAGATATGATAATGGGTGAATTTAGGTTATGTTCATATCTTATAGGTCAATTTGTAGTGTTCTTGGAGAGACAAATGTTTCGGGTCAATTCAGCTGCCCATTTATAAGAAAGTACCCATTCTGACCTGTTACGCAAAATTGACTTATCTTTAGTTAAAAAATGCCACATCTTGGTGCAATGGAAGTTAAATTATATTAAATTATTTTTTAGTTTTTTAGTTTTAACACGTTACATGGGGGCAATTGGAATGCAACAAGTGGTATAGCATACTATCACGGCGCCTTTTCAAGTGTAAAGTTATTGGAACCAGCAAGCAGAATCTTTTAAATGTGAATGAAAATTAAAAGTAATGTTTTTTGATGCAGTAACTGTTACCGTGATTCATTTATTGGATGGATCAACCAAATATTGTTCTGCATATGTTGTTTGATTTCATTTTCTGTCTTCAATAGTATGCTTGTTACCCTGTTTTATTATTATGCACCTTCAGTTTAGAGGTTGGACTTATACCGCATTTGAGATGCACTTTGAGGAATGTGCAAGATATGACACCCTTTTTACTACTTTTAGAAATAGAAATAAAATACTTCACCAGTATTTTGTTTTCTTAACAATGATTTAATGATTTGGTGCATATTTTAGACACATGGTATGGCCACATAAATTTAACCATCGAATTATTAATAAAACAAAAGAAAAGAAAAGTAAATTTACCAAAGAGTGAATTTAGATACACCCTTAATTACTCAGTAAATTCAATCGAAAGACATACTTTAATGTTTATGAAAGGGACTTGAAAAGTACTCGTATGGAACCTGTTGTAGCTTAACCTTTTAGATGAAACCCAATCCAAAGGATTATAACAATTCTTAAATGTATTTTATTTTTTTCCAATCGTATGTTGTGTGTTGTATACTGTACATGTTATTAAAGAGAACAAATTGTTATTTGAGACATTTGTCATCTTCATCAAATTATGTATTATCCAGCTACTGTGATGTCTGACAACCACATTATCATCCATCTCCGCTATGCGACGACTTCAACTGTACAATTTTAATATTTGAGACATTTGTCATCTTGATAATATTTTTCCGCTACAAAATATAGTTTCAGGTAGGTACCCGCCGCTGCATTGCGCGGGTACCTGCTAGTATGCATTAAAAAACACACATTTGGGTTTCTTTGATCCGTTCCTTTTAAGATAGTTACTTTTATATTTTACTTGTTTGACCTATTAAGAAACAAACATAACTTAATCCAACTTTTACACGGAAAATGGGTAAAAATGTTGTATCATTTAGTTTGCATGAGAAGACTAACATGTATCATTAAATGATTTAATCACATCCCCATGTAATTAATTTGATATGAAAAAAGTGATATACACGGTCATATTAGTGACCCGATTAGACCAAAATTTTGATATATATTTTAGAAAATAAAGATATAAAGTTAATACTGCATGTTGTTGGACATAGGATTTACCACCAATGTTGTATGTTGCACAGGTTGAAGGGTAATTGAAATGAAGAAAATAATAGAACGGAATGAATTTACTTAAATAACATAATTAAGGCTTGTAATTAATTGCAACATTATAACAGAGTGCATAACATTTTCTAGAATGCAAATGGTTACCAAGAACTTCCAAAACTTGTAGGGAACCATATGGTATTTAAGATAGTGTTTAAGATGGTTCCAAAATTTACTAAACGTATGTTTCATTACAAAATTTAAGATGGTATTTAATTCTATGTAATTGATTAAATGCTTTAATTCAATAATCGGTTTCAAGTATAAAGGCATGGAAAAAGAAAGAATTTTGTAACCCCCTTCATAAAAACTTATAAATGCAGGAAAACCTTTTGAATCGTTCCACATAAAACTTAAATTCGTTTACAACCAAACTGCTTGAACGGTTTATATATTAAATTCGTTTTTTATAATATAAATAGATAATACTAACGTGCATTTAATAGACAATATTAACGTGTATATGGAAACAAAAATTTGCATTTAAAACAATATTGAAGTTTGGAATATGTAGAACCATTTCTAGACAATATTAAGCGTTTCTAGCATTAACCATTAAAAACTTTTTATTTATAGAATCGTTTCATGTTTAATACGAAACATTAATGTTCCACCGTTTGATATTAAATCGTTTTTAATACGAAACATTTTTGTTTAATACCCAACCGCTTATAAGTATCGCTATTCCACTCTATTTTCTAGTCGGCGGCGGAACTGCACACGGCGGCGCACGGCGTTCCGGCGAGAACTGGCCAAATCCCTCCGACCCAATCGACGCGGAATGTCTCGAATAGGGGGGATTCCAGTTTAATTTCACCATCGACGTTGCCCTCCTCGCCGGAAAAACGAAATTCAATTCCGGCAGAAATCACCTCGTCGGCAACTGGGCAAGACGAACGAATTGGAGCTTCAAACTACCAACATTCGACTCGTAATGGTCCAAATAGGGGGAATACACCCCCAATTTCCGTTTTGGGTTCGCCGGATCGTAACCCTTATTCGCCGGAAAACACCCCACTGCGGCGGACGGCGGAATTGGGCCACAAGGATTATGTCAACTGAACCGTATGGCTTCTTGAGCAATAACCCTCAATCAATTTCAGGTAATTCGATCTCTTCTGTGTCCAATTTTGGAAAACAGCCAGCAGCCAGCAAAAATGGTGCAGCCAGCAGCCCCCAAAACTGTCCCCAAAACAGCCCCTGTTTCCCCCGTTTTTTCACCATTTTTGTTGTTTTCCGCAGCTTTTAAAAGGGCATCAATAAGAGCAGAATTAAATTCAAACTGCACCTCTTCAGCAAATAAATCAAGTCCAAACTTTGACGAAACTGCAGCATCAACATCCATTTTCTGCACTGTTTTAACAGCATCAAAACAGCCCGCATTGTGCACAGTTTTTGACCCAAAACAGTCCGCATTCTGCACAGTTTTTACCCCCAAAACAGGCTGCACAGGGCTGGAATCAAACTGCATATTCTGGGCAGAAACAGTGTCCGCATCAGCCCCTTTACCTGCACAGAATTTCCAAAAACTGCACCCAAAACTGCAGAATTCTGCGCAGTTTTTTTCTGCATCTTTTCACCTAAAACTGCACCACTAAAACTTGAATTCTGCACAGTTTTAAACTGCCCAGATTCCACCAAAACAGGTTCACCATCACTGCAATTCTGTGCAGAATTATTCTGCACAGTTTTGCCTGAAACTACAGCCCAAAAAGCATTTTACCGTGCAGTTTTGGCTCACCAATACTGCTTTCCTGCACAGAATTATCCAGTCCAAAACTGCCCGAAACTGCGCGGTTTTGACTACCAATACTGATGGACCGGTGCTACCTTGGAAGCTTAAAAGAGGCTTAGGTATGTTATTTTGTGATGTTAAAAGATTATTTATAATCTTAGCTTTTTTTGGTATGACTAGATTAGGTTTAGTCATAGGATATAGTGTTATGTTTTTATTGTTGGTCTTATTCCCAAAGCATGTTTTGGGAGGCCGAGTAGTTATTTTAAAGATGTGGTAATTTTACCCATCTTTGTTTGTAAATAATTTTTTTTTGATATAAAATTAGGGTTTAGGGTTTAGGGTTTAGGGTTTAGGGGTTAGGGTCTAGGGTCTAGGGTCTGGGGTCTAGGGTCTGGGGTCTGGGGTCTGGGGTCTGGGGTCTGGGGTCTGGGGTCTGGGGTCTGGGGTCTGGGGTCTGAGGTTAAGGGTTTGAGGTTAAGGGTCTAGGGTCTAGGGTCTAGGGTTTAGGGTTTAGGGTTTAGGGTTTAGGGTTTTAGGGTTTTAGGGTTTTAGGGTTTAGGGTTTAGGGTTTAGGGTTTAGGGTTTAGGGTTTAGGGTTTAGGGTTTAGGGTTTAGGGTTTAGGGTTTAGGGTTTAGGGTTTAGGGTTTAGGGTTTAGGGTTTAGGGTTTAGGGTTTAGGGTTTAGGGTTTAGGGTTTAGGGTTTAGGGTTTAGGGTTTAGGGTTTAGGGTTTAGGGTTTAGGGTTTAGGGTTTAGGGTTTAGGGTTTAGGGTTTAGGGTTTAGGGTTTAGGGTTTAGGGTTTAGGGTTTAGGGTTTAGGGTTTAGGGTTTAGGGTTTAGGGTTTAGGGTTTAGGGTTTAGGGTTTAGGGTTTAGGGTTTAGGGTTTAGGGTTTAGGGTTTAGGGTTTAGGGTTTAGGGTTTAGGGTTTAGGGTTTAGGGTTTAGGGTTTAGGGTTTAGGGTTTAGGGTTTAGGGTTTAGGGTTTAGGGTTTAGGGTTTAGGGTTTAGGGTTTAGGGTTTAGGGTTTAGGGTTTAGGGTTTAGGGTTTAGGGTTTAGGGTTTAGGGTTTAGGGTTTAGGGTTTAGGGTTTAGGGTTTAGGGTTTAGGGTTTAGGGTTTAGGGTTTAGGGTTTAGGGTTTAGGGTTTAGGGTTTAGGGTTTAGGGTTTAGGGTTTAGGGTTTAGGGTTTAGGGTTTAGGGTTTAGGGTTTAGGGTTTAGGGTTTAGGGTTTAGGGTTTAGGGTTTAGGGTTTAGGGTTTAGGGTTTAGGGTTTAGGGTTTAGGGTTTAGGGTTTAGGGTTTAGGGTTTAGGGTTTAGGGTTTAGGGTTTAGGGTTTAGGGTTTAGGGTTTAGGGTTTAGGGTTTAGGGTTTAGGGTTTAGGGTTTAGGGTTTAGGGTTTAGGGTTTAGGGTTTAGGGTTTAGGGTTTAGGGTTTAGGGTTTAGGGTTTAGGGTTTAGGGTTTAGGGTTTAGGGTTTAGGGTTTAGGGTTTAGGGTTTAGGGTTTAGGGTTTAGGGTTTAGGGTTTAGGGTTTAGGGTTTAGGGTTTAGGGTTTAGGGTTTAGGGTTTAGGGTTTAGGGTTTAGGGTTTAGGGTTTAGGGTTTAGGGTTTAGGGTTTAGGGTTTAGGGTTTAGGGTTTAGGGTTTAGGGTTTAGGGTTTAGGGTTTAGGGTTTAGGGTTTAGGGTTTAGGGTTTAGGGTTTAGGGTTTAGGGTTTAGGGTTTAGGGTTTAGGGTTTAGGGTTTAGGGTTTAGGGTTTAGGGTTTAGGGTTTAGGGTTTAGGGTTTAGGGTTTAGGGTTTAGGGTTTAGGGTTTAGGGTTTAGGGTTTAGGGTTTAGGGTTTAGGGTTTAGGGTTTAGGGTTTAGGGTTTAGGGTTTAGGGTTTAGGGTTTAGGGTTTAGGGTTTAGGGTTTAGGGTTTAGGGTTTAGGGTTTAGGGTTTAGGGTTTAGGGTTTAGGGTTTAGGGTTTAGGGTTTAGGGTTTAGGGTTTAGGGTTTAGGGTTTAGGGTTTAGGGTTTAGGGTTTAGGGTTTAGGGTTTAGGGTTTAGGGTTTAGGGTTTAGGGTTTAGGGTTTAGGGTTTAGGGTTTAGGGTTTAGGGTTTAGGGTTTAGGGTTTAGGGTTTAGGGTTTAGGGTTTAGGGTTTAGGGTTTAGGGTTTAGGGTTTAGGGTTTAGGGTTTAGGGTTTAGGGTTTAGGGTTTAGGGTTTAGGGTTTAGGGTTTAGGGTTTAGGGTTTAGGGTTTAGGGTTTAGGGTTTAGGGTTTAGGGTTTAGGGTTTAGGGTTTAGGGTTTAGGGTTTAGGGTTTAGGGTTTAGGGTTTAGGGTTTAGGGTTTAGGGTTTAGGGTTTAGGGTTTAGGGTTTAGGGTTTAGGGTTTAGGGTTTAGGGTTTAGGGTTTAGGGTTTAGGGTTTAGGGTTTAGGGTTTAGGGTTTAGGGTTTAGGGTTTAGGGTTTAGGGTTTAGGGTTTAGGGTTTAGGGTTTAGGGTTTAGGGTTTAGGGTTTAGGGTTTAGGGTTTAGGGTTTAGGGTTTAGGGTTTAGGGTTTAGGGTTTAGGGTTTAGGGTTTAGGGTTTAGGGTTTAGGGTTTAGGGTTTAGGGTTTAGGGTTTAGGGTTTAGGGTTTAGGGTTTAGGGTTTAGGGTTTAGGGTTTAGGGTTTAGGGTTTAGGGTTTAGGGTTTAGGGTTTAGGGTTTAGGGTTTAGGGTTTAGGGTTTAGGGTTTAGGGTTTAGGGTTTAGGGTTTAGGGTTTAGGGTTTAGGGTTTAGGGTTTAGGGTTTAGGGTTTAGGGTTTAGGGTTTAGGGTTTAGGGTTTAGGGTTTAGGGTTTAGGGTTTAGGGTTTAGGGTTTAGGGTTTAGGGTTTAGGGTTTAGGGTTTAGGGTTTAGGGTTTAGGGTTTAGGGTTTAGGGTTTAGGGTTTAGGGTTTAGGGTTTAGGGTTTAGGGTTTAGGGTTTAGGGTTTAGGGTTTAGGGTTTAGGGTTTAGGGTTTAGGGTTTAGGGTTTAGGGTTTAGGGTTTAGGGTTTAGGGTTTAGGGTTTAGGGTTTAGGGTTTAGGGTTTAGGGTTTAGGGTTTAGGGTTTAGGGTTTAGGGTTTAGGGTTTAGGGTTTAGGGTTTAGGGTTTAGGGTTTAGGGTTTAGGGTTTAGGGTTTAGGGTTTAGGGTTTAGGGTTTAGGGTTTAGGGTTTAGGGTTTAGGGTTTAGGGTTTAGGGTTTAGGGTTTAGGGTTTAGGGTTTAGGGTTTAGGGTTTAGGGTTTAGGGTTTAGGGTTTAGGGTTTAGGGTTTAGGGTTTAGGGTTTAGGGTTTAGGGTTTAGGGTTTAGGGTTTAGGGTTTAGGGTTTAGGGTTTAGGGTTTAGGGTTTAGGGTTTAGGGTTTAGGGTTTAGGGTTTAGGGTTTAGGGTTTAGGGTTTAGGGTTTAGGGTTTAGGGTTTAGGGTTTAGGGTTTAGGGTTTAGGGTTTAGGGTTTAGGGTTTAGGGTTTAGGGTTTAGGGTTTAGGGTTTAGGGTTTAGGGTTTAGGGTTTAGGGTTTAGGGTTTAGGGTTTAGGGTTTAGGGTTTAGGGTTTAGGGTTTAGGGTTTAGGGTTTAGGGTTTAGGGTTTAGGGTTTAGGGTTTAGGGTTTAGGGTTTAGGGTTTAGGGTTTAGGGTTTAGGGTTTAGGGTTTAGGGTTTAGGGTTTAGGGTTTAGGGTTTAGGGTTTAGGGTTTAGGGTTTAGGGTTTAGGGTTTAGGGTTTAGGGTTTAGGGTTTAGGGTTTAGGGTTTAGGGTTTAGGGTTTAGGGTTTAGGGTTTAGGGTTTAGGGTTTAGGGTTTAGGGTTTAGGGTTTAGGGTTTAGGGTTTAGGGTTTAGGGTTTAGGGTTTAGGGTTTAGGGTTTAGGGTTTAGGGTTTAGGGTTTAGGGTTTAGGGTTTAGGGTTTAGGGTTTAGGGTTTAGGGTTTAGGGTTTAGGGTTTAGGGTTTAGGGTTTAGGGTTTAGGGTTTAGGGTTTAGGGTTTAGGGTTTAGGGTTTAGGGTTTAGGGTTTAGGGTTTAGGGTTTAGGGTTTAGGGTTTAGGGTTTAGGGTTTAGGGTTTAGGGTTTAGGGTTTAGGGTTTAGGGTTTAGGGTTTAGGGTTTAGGGTTTAGGGTTTAGGGTTTAGGGTTTAGGGTTTAGGGTTTAGGGTTTAGGGTTTAGGGTTTAGGGTTTAGGGTTTAGGGTTTAGGGTTTAGGGTTTAGGGTTTAGGGTTTAGGGTTTAGGGTTTAGGGTTTAGGGTTTAGGGTTTAGGGTTTAGGGTTTAGGGTTTAGGGTTTAGGGTTTAGGGTTTAGGGTTTAGGGTTTAGGGTTTAGGGTTTAGGGTTTAGGGTTTAGGGTTTAGGGTTTAGGGTTTAGGGTTTAGGGTTTAGGGTTTAGGGTTTAGGGTTTAGGGTTTAGGGTTTAGGGTTTAGGGTTTAGGGTTTAGGGTTTAGGGTTTAGGGTTTAGGGTTTAGGGTTTAGGGTTTAGGGTTTAGGGTTTAGGGTTTAGGGTTTAGGGTTTAGGGTTTAGGGTTTAGGGTTTAGGGTTTAGGGTTTAGGGTTTAGGGTTTAGGGTTTAGGGTTTAGGGTTTAGGGTTTAGGGTTTAGGGTTTAGGGTTTAGGGTTTAGGGTTTAGGGTTTAGGGTTTAGGGTTTAGGGTTTAGGGTTTAGGGTTTAGGGTTTAGGGTTTAGGGTTTAGGGTTTAGGGTTTAGGGTTTAGGGTTTAGGGTTTAGGGTTTAGGGTTTAGGGTTTAGGGTTTAGGGTTTAGGGTTTAGGGTTTAGGGTTTAGGGTTTAGGGTTTAGGGTTTAGGGTTTAGGGTTTAGGGTTTAGGGTTTAGGGTTTAGGGTTTAGGGTTTAGGGTTTAGGGTTTAGGGTTTAGGGTTTAGGGTTTAGGGTTTAGGGTTTAGGGTTTAGGGTTTAGGGTTTAGGGTTTAGGGTTTAGGGTTTAGGGTTTAGGGTTTAGGGTTTAGGGTTTAGGGTTTAGGGTTTAGGGTTTAGGGTTTAGGGTTTAGGGTTTAGGGTTTAGGGTTTAGGGTTTAGGGTTTAGGGTTTAGGGTTTAGGGTTTAGGGTTTAGGGTTTAGGGTTTAGGGTTTAGGGTTTAGGGTTTAGGGTTTAGGGTTTAGGGTTTAGGGTTTAGGGTTTAGGGTTTAGGGTTTAGGGTTTAGGGTTTAGGGTTTAGGGTTTAGGGTTTAGGGTTTAGGGTTTAGGGTTTAGGGTTTAGGGTTTAGGGTTTAGGGTTTAGGGTTTAGGGTTTAGGGTTTAGGGTTTAGGGTTTAGGGTTTAGGGTTTAGGGTTTAGGGTTTAGGGTTTAGGGTTTAGGGTTTAGGGTTTAGGGTTTAGGGTTTAGGGTTTAGGGTTTAGGGTTTAGGGTTTAGGGTTTAGGGTTTAGGGTTTAGGGTTTAGGGTTTAGGGTTTAGGGTTTAGGGTTTAGGGTTTAGGGTTTAGGGTTTAGGGTTTAGGGTTTAGGGTTTAGGGTTTAGGGTTTAGGGTTTAGGGTTTAGGGTTTAGGGTTTAGGGTTTAGGGTTTAGGGTTTAGGGTTTAGGGTTTAGGGTTTAGGGTTTAGGGTTTAGGGTTTAGGGTTTAGGGTTTAGGGTTTAGGGTTTAGGGTTTAGGGTTTAGGGTTTAGGGTTTAGGGTTTAGGGTTTAGGGTTTAGGGTTTAGGGTTTAGGGTTTAGGGTTTAGGGTTTAGGGTTTAGGGTTTAGGGTTTAGGGTTTAGGGTTTAGGGTTTAGGGTTTAGGGTTTAGGGTTTAGGGTTTAGGGTTTAGGGTTTAGGGTTTAGGGTTTAGGGTTTAGGGTTTAGGGTTTAGGGTTTAGGGTTTAGGGTTTAGGGTTTAGGGTTTAGGGTTTAGGGTTTAGGGTTTAGGGTTTAGGGTTTAGGGTTTAGGGTTTAGGGTTTAGGGTTTAGGGTTTAGGGTTTAGGGTTTAGGGTTTA